>JAUMHF010000010.1:12421223-12478303 GCA_032359275.1 Microctenopoma steveboyesi | reverse complement strand
TGTTTCTGCTAGAATTGTGATGTTTTTAAGCCAATTTCAGCCAACATCATTCTGCAGTTTAGCATTCA
Source organism: Microctenopoma steveboyesi (assembly GCA_032359275.1). Classification (NCBI taxonomy): domain Eukaryota; kingdom Metazoa; phylum Chordata; class Actinopteri; order Anabantiformes; family Anabantidae; genus Microctenopoma; species Microctenopoma steveboyesi. The sequence continues at coordinate 12,478,235 of JAUMHF010000010.1, read as the reverse complement.
CAGTGCATTCTCTTCAGGAAATGCCTTTTCTAGTTTAATTTCAAAGGCACTTTTATGCTGCCATAATAATAATTAACTAAACAAATTCTGCCTATGATATGCTCCCTGCTCAGGCAGTGCAGATTTATACATACAGTGTAAAACAGTTTATAATTAGTTAGTATACATCACTTCCGATATTGGAGTGTGTCAAATGGACTTCACATACTCAGATCATACCAATGCATTATATTATTACTCATAATAATAATAATAATAATAATAATACAATCTTAAATTGCTTATAAACGTATGTAGTAGAAATTCACTTTATTTTCAATGTTTAGAGTTTCAGCATGGGTCACATGGAAATTGGATTAACAAAAGGGAAATAATAAACCACCACCATGTCCGCCCCTTTTATCTTGTTCAGGTACAGAATGTTTCCAGGCTTTAACCTGATTACCAAACATATAACTGTGGAAAGTTAATATGATCTAAGACAGGTGCACACAACCAGCAAATGCTTTGAGGAGACTTAGAGTTTGGGTTTACAACTTTTCCAATTACAGTTCAAACAGAAACTCATGAATGTAAGTCTGTAGATAGGTCTGCTAACCTGTCCATCATGTACACGCAGACCTTATTAGCATGCAAAACCAACAATGCTGTTCTTACGTGGCAAACTTCACTTCACAAAGTCAGAAAAACAGTTTTTAAGCTTTCATTGACTGTGGGGTTCACAAACCTCAAGAAAGTAAGAAGCATTGTGTGGCATTTATTTCTCCCTCTAGGTTATGTCATTTCAGATCAAATTACTTTTCAATTACACACGGTCTTTATAAATTGTGAACTCAAACGCAGTGACAGCATAAGACGGGACAAGAAAATACCTGTGAGCAAAAAGGCAGAGATATAAAGACAGACGGAGAGAAATGGAAAATATGGCTGTCAGATTGTGCACTGGCACCCTGCGATTTTGTTGGCACAGCATCAACAGGCATACAGCCAATTAGCAATAAGTAGTGGCCAGGTGGAGGCCTATCAGTCTGCAGGCTACATACACAAATGAGGCCTTCTATTTTCCCTCTGTCATTTGCTCTTTTTAATGCCCCATGTCCTTTCTCTGCTCCTGTAACCATCCACTCCATGGCACAGCTCTCTGAGGGCCCAGCTCCTCCACAGGGGCCTGTAAAAGCCAGATGGCACCCGCAGTTTTGTGTTCGTCTGTTAGCATACACTCATTCCTTCCCAGACAACCAGCCACGAGCACAGTTGAGCTACTGGCACTGATTAAGACATGGTGGAACGTGCCGGATATTTCACGCATAAACTCATCCTCATACACACACAAGGCTCTCACCATGACTTGTTCTGATGTTTCAACACTGATCCGCACTGATTTTTTAATGCAGAGAACATTCTTTTCATAAATCACACACCTTTAATATATACATAACTGCTCTGCTGTCTTTTCCACCCATACATACATCCTGTCTTAGTCCAGGAATTTTAGCTTGTAAAACATCAAGATTAAACATCAATGACAATAGTTATTCACCCATGTGCCCTTTATGATCGTAGTATAGTGGATATAATCTGTGATTTTAGAATATAACATCCATTTCTCTTATTTTATGACTTTTTGGCACCTTGCAGCAAATAGCAGCCATTGCATTTTCAATTCATTAGCCGTGTAAGAGGCCCATTTTATTATTGTTTAATTTGATATGAGGATCAGGAACTATAATCTAAAATGAATTAAGGTCAAGTAGTTACATGTGTTGAATACACGATAAGAGCAAATGTATAGTTTTTCAATACAGAAAAATCACACGACTGTAGGTTTCTCTGCTGCCCAGAAGATAAATCACACAGCAGGAATGACATTAATAAATATCTGTGAAGGTTCTCAGTCATGGTTATCTCAAAAAGTTTTTATCCAATAGCAACTGGACTAGTTTGGTTTCTTGACGCCATTTGACCTCCCATTCCAGAGGGCTTTCTCAAGTCTGACTGACTGGTGTCTGGAGTAGCAGGTTAATACATGTTGGTTGGTTAACGAATGTAGACATGATATTTGCAGATAAATATATGCACTTACTTCAACAATGAATACCTGCCTCACAGATATGTCAATACACATTCGATCCTGTTAAAACATGTTACCTTTTTACTGCGTGTTGTCTGGCCCATGGGATGTCTGCAAATTCTACTGATTCTTTACGTAAAATAATCGTTTGACTATCTACAGAAATGACACCAATTAGAAAAACATGGTCCTCTGTTCTCCTTCAGTCAGTCAACAACTAAAACTGCATAAGCACCATGCGGGCAACACTTTTTGGTAACTGTAAAAACTGGAGGTATACACACTTGCAAATCCTGCAAGATTAAACATTTGTACATGGTTTTGAGTGAAAAAAACACTGCAAACAGTGCGATTTGAGTTGAAATGCCAAAAAAAAAACATACTGTAGGTCTTTGGTGAGATTGTGGATGGAGACGTGAGAACAAAACACTACAAAGCCCACGTAAACAATACTAATTTCAAGTAAAGCTCTAATTACTGTAAATAATAAATGTTTAAATTTCCTCTGCAGACTGACAATACTAACTGTTCCAAACGGAAACAGCCCTGAACCTCTAGATACAAAATAAATAACACCCATTAGCAATTGAATAATGTTGGATTTTGCTAAACTCAAAGACATTTTAAACTGAATTTAAAATTTTGTTTTATGCCACTTTCTTCAGTGTTAGACTTTTCCTTTCTTCCTTCCTTCCTGTTTTACTTGCTACCTCAGTGCCTTTGCAGTAGCTTTGTGTCCATTAGTGCAACTCCTCCATCAGTCTAAAGACAATTCCACTCTCCTGCTCCTTTATGCTGCCAAACGCTCCATCTTGTTTTACAGGAAATGGGCATCATCATAGTACGACACTATTCAGAATTTTCCAGCCCATTTCCTCACCTTGCCACTCTCATCTTTCAGTGCTTGTATATGATAATCCTTAGAGCATTCGTTCTCAGCGCTATATATCACAGCAGGTAATTCATTGTGTGAGGAAGATTCAGTGGTAGGTACATACAATCCGAAACTGCAGATCTTCAAACCAATGAGTTATACATTAATATGTAGAGAGAAACAGCAAGTCCATTACATGTGTAAGCCAATCATCTGTAATTACATAATGAATATTATTACTATGATCATGGATTATTGAATTTCGTAGTTAATCATAATAGGAAGGTAAAATAATAGGAAGCTAAAATAAACATGATATCATGTGATTATTTGTAACTTGTAAAACTAGATGTATTACTAGTCAGATTTAAAGCATTTACCCCTCTTCATTCCATCTACCAGCATTTCCAGGTGCTTTAACTTCACCTTGGAACACAATCAGGCATCAAGCATGGGTACAGCTATGTCGCGCTAATGACGAACTCATTTTTGGACCAGCCATGCACATTTCAATTAGTAATTGTGAAGTATTATTTCTATGATATCAATCAGACACTTTCACTGGGGCCTGTCCTTTATCATCAATGCATGTTATCAATCAAACTCGGCTTAACATTCAACATTAATTAAGGGATTAGTAAGGCATACACACCCACAAAGCCATGTAATGCACCAGCAGAGTGAACACTCAAAGGAACAGTGAAATAAACCAGAATGCTCAAGCACAGCGTGGGCACAATAACTTAAAAACACATGTAATGTAAAGTCCTACAGTAAATTAAAAAAGTCAGCTCATATTTAGCATGCTCAGCTCACTTTTGAGTCTAGTTGTATTATCATGTTTTTAGCTTCATCAATGAAACCTAAAAACTTCTTATGTAATGAATTGTAGTCATATTTGTTTAATCATTGTAAGTTGTTCTGAAAAAAAGTTTAAAAAGTGTAGACAACAGCATAACTGTATATTATACTTTTGCTAGCTTACTCAGGAAGCCCAGAACATTACATCTCTGTCTGAGAGCATCGTATGACAGAGCCTACAAAGTAGGTAAGCATCCTCGAAATGAATTGCTGTTGTTGGGGAGTTGCCGTGCACCAAATCCAGCCAAATCAATATTTATGCAGTCACTAGAATGTGATAGAACGGATGAAGAGGCTGTTGGTCTTGTAGATGTTTGAAATAAATGTCCCGTTCTCAGCTTGTCAGACCCGCAGTAATTACTAACTCTATAAATGACTGTGTGTGTTTGTGTGTGTACTCATGTGCTTGTGTGTGTGCGTTTGTCTTGTAGCATCAAGAGCACCAACATCAAAGAGCACTGACTTTTAGGGTTAGAATAAAGAATGTGGTATGTCACAGTGTATTGTTTTTCTACTGGGTTTAGAAAGTCTGAGTTTGGCCTTTTGTATCTTGCATCTTGCAACAATATGTGTGCACTTGTGGTAAAAACGGCAAATTAAAAATACAAAACACATTGTGTCTCTTCTAACCAAACAAATTTTACACAGCAATAGTAGTACAGTTGTCTTGGGGTTTTGTATCACCAGGTCACAGTACAAACCCATAATACCGAAGCAAACACTGTCCAAAAGAACAAAGAAATACTTCCAAAAGAATTGTTGACAATAAAAAGCATCACTCAAAGGCCACATATCCATGCTGCGGATTTTTTTGTGTCTGTGACGTTAGCATTTTAGCATTATGCTATCATTTTCTGAATTTTACCAAACATAGCTCTGTAAGTTATATGTGTGTTTAACGTTTTTTCAAGATTCAAAACACTTTATTATTCCCAGGGGTAAATTGTTTAAAGCTCTGTATGTAGTCGTAAGATGCAAAGTTAGGTACAGATCAGACTTTAACCCTAGATGAAGATATTTAAAGTAGCTTGGACCCCTAATAAAACATAGTTTATTATTTCCCTCTGAGAAATTCATGTGCAAAGGCCGCCTGCTTCAGGCGCAACTATTCCGATGAATGTGATTCCTGTTGTATTTATTCATGAAATTACTGTCTAGACATCAGACCCAGGAAAACTAGTACAAGGACTGAATGCTAACCAGAGTAAGGTGTGTGTGTGTGTGAAGATGTGAGTGCAAAGCAGAGTACCAGTAATTTGATATATCTCCCTGGAATACTTTGTTTTTATTGATATGATTGTGTATCTTTTAGTCATATTCACCCTTAGTAATATACATAGTGTCTTTGTGTTTTGGATTTATTTATATATTTAATTAAGTTTCTAGTCTCCATCACTAAAAGCAATTCTTAACAGCATGGAATGGCATGGAGAAAGTTACTAAGTCATTCTACATCTGAATCTACAGTAAGTGTTTGTATCAAAGTTGTGCAACAATCATTATGAGCGACTTTCTCCCACTGTGATGTTTAATCCTGTAAACAGTTGCCACTGAACAAAACTTTTTTGGGATCACCATTAACCTGGATGACTGGAAATCACAGATAAGATGAATGTTGGTACTTTACTTACTGGTTCCTGACTGAACAAGACTCTCTATGTTGAGCCCATAGTGGAGGATTGCGTGTAATTAAGAACAAGAACGTCCTTCAGGAAACTACTCCTTGAAATCGCCGTTGCCATTGAAATTGTTTTAATTTCCTATTAAGCATGGTTCAGAAGTTATCTAAAGCATAGGGGCAGAATGATTAAACAGGACTAGCAAGAAGTAATCACTGGTTTGTCATTGGCTCTGTCCGCTAGGCCTCTTTAACGGTGCTCATGGCGTGTGGTGTGCACCTGAGGAGTTTTGACAACACAGGTCTGATTCTCAGTGATACGCGTGGGGAAGCTGGAAAGTGGAGAGAGACATTTTTCTCTGTCACTTTGCTTTTCGGGTTTCATATTTCACTGCCTCCTAGTATGTGCGAAACCAAGAACGCCCCTTGCCCTAGCCTCTTTGCCCACCCATTACACCTTTAATCACTTTTCTCTCGCTCCTTGTCTTTTTTCTCCCCCTCGCTAACCTTTTCCTCGCCTCAGCCAGCTCCCCTGATGGCAGCTGATTTAAATTCACTCGATCATTATCGCTGGAAATTAGGCTGTTGGGTTGAAAAGGAAGTCTGGATATATTTTAAGACGGTTAGATCTGAACAATGGTGGCCTTACATGAGTCTGTTACCTTGAATTCGAGATGAGGGTCATTCTGGGGTGATGAAGGTTGGGATAAGGGATATCATTAACATATATAGAGAAGAACTGCACATCATCACAAGACCAGCAAACCATGGTAATTCCTTAAAGGAATCCCAGCATGTTGTTTGTTATTCAGCTTTTGACTGTGTCATGAAAGTGCATCTATTGAGCATCCCAATTGGATCTCTTGGGATTGCTGGTAGCAGTTTTCCTGTAATTCATCGTCACAATTTTTGCTTGAAGAAGCATCTCTCCTCTCTTGGTGTGTGAATACTCCTTTTGGTGACCAGTGCCGACTCTCATATCAACTGTTTAAATACAAGTTCATGTTCACAGCTAAAGAAGACAGCTACTCATTTGTCACAGGTCACACTCCCCTCTTTTCTGCCCTTCCCAGCTGTCTGCCTGGTCAGACTTTGGCAAAGCTTGGTAAAATTGGCTGGTACAAAGACTGTAGGTGGTTATAACCAGCACAAGCACAACATGCCAGCAAATAATAAGGCAAATTCTGAGTTCATAGCAGACCTCAACAAAGTGGTCCATTTCTCTTCAGAGAGCAACTTCACACATGCACCAGCTTCCAGTTCCACACACATTTGCAGAACCACAGCCAACACACAAGTGAGGACAGATGCACACAGTGCCTTTCTTCTGTCAGTTTCTCTGAGGCACTAAAACCTGCTGCAATCATCACTGACCCCTGCAATCAAACACAAGGGGTTCTTTTGGCAAAGCTCCCTTTCTCTCTGAGGCACTACAAAACTGCTAGACAGAGAGAGAGACACAGAAGGACAGACAAAGACAGAGACACTGTCGGCATTAGGCGGAATCTGATGTACAGAACACCATTAACTGCCTTCCCACAGCGGATCTTTTCCAAGCAAACATAGGTATCACAGATCAATGTAATATTTCAGATTGATGACAGAAAGTGAGTGAAGAGAGGGAGCGAAGGATTTAAAAAAAAAAAAGAAGTGAGTTGAGGGAAACAAAGCAATGCAGCTTGAGTGGAAGACTTGAGGATTGGAGGCAGTTGATAGCGAAGGAAAAGAGTTGAGGAACAGACACAAAAGAGAGACTGTCAAAAGCCTTCACCTGCATTTCCTTCCTGCCTCCTCCTCCATGACCAACTGAATAGGCGACAGAGAGGAAAATGAAGAGGAGGACAGAAGAGAGAAGGGAACATTGATTGAGATGTTTTACGCATGGCCTAGCATGAAATGACACATGCACAGCTCTGCAATGGCTAATATGAGAAATGAGTAAATTGAGTGTGGTGATTCACCTCCAACCACGAACCCTAGCCCTCACCATCGCCAGACAGACTGGCACTAATAGTAAAGAGCAGGCCGAGGTGAGGAGCAAGGCTGTGCTGAACTTACACTGTTACATCAGTGGGGCAACGCCAGACTATGATCTCCTAAATGCATTTTTGTGTCATGTCCCGCTTACACGACCCAAGCACCACACCATATATTCAAGAAATGTCTTAATGTGTTAATAAATCCTAGAAAAAACTTTGCGGTACATGTGAGTATTTTGGAACACAACACATCATATAGTATAGTAGTATAGTATATTATGATGAATACTTAAAACCAACTACAATAATCTAATTTAGCATTCATATGCCATGTTATAGAAAGTGAAGGCTTTGCAATCTATAGATGTAGAAACACACTTAAGAGGGAAAACAGTCCATCTTGAGCCCTGTGACAGGTGATGCACCTGTGCTCCATGTCATTAGCAAATGACAGCCTTGCAAAGTGACAGCGCAGAGATGTCATGCATTTGACAAATTCCTGTTGTCTCACATCTCTTCCTGCTGTCATTAACAGGGAGAAGCTAAACAGAAAGTGAAGGCACTGATAAATACTGTACATTATGCTTTCATTTCTGTTTTTACCATGTCACTCTAAAACCTGTTCCTCTTTAGATCTTTATTTTATCACTGCCAGTCTTTTTTTAGAGCCTGTTACATTTGCTTTCTCTTATCCAGCAACTATCTCTGTGTTCTTTGAACCATCACTACTCTTTCTTTTGCACAGGTCTGAGGCCAGCTGTTGCTGTCTTACTTCAACTGTTTCAAGTGTTTTCTCACAACAACAAGGTGAGAATGTGATGGTTTTGGCAGGGCCAGTGTGCACTAAGGGTTAAGAGATGTTGGTAAACAGAAAGGAAAGAAAAATGTTGAAATATTACATATTTTATATCTACAGCTAAATTAAAATTCAAGCTGCAATCCACAACCAATTTCCTGATGCACACCAAAATGACAGTGTGCATGTTCTGTTTGTACAAATTAATTTCAAGGTTTTGGTTGCTGGTGGGAAGGCTTGTTTGAGCACAGGAGGTGATGAATGAAAAAGACAAAAACATGTTCATAAACAGCAGCAAATGGTAGGTCTGGATGAAAGGGGAGGTAGACAATAACGGTGGTTGAATCTGTGGTAATCTCTGCTGTAACATTTTCAATGTCACTTTACATATCTTCTCAGTGATTTAGTCCTTTTTACTTTCACATATCCAGATGCACCTCAGGTCACCAGACTACACCGCCTGAAACCGCCTCACGAATTCAGGAGACTTCTTAAAATATACAGTAAGTCCTCTAAGGGCATCTTTAAATTATATATGTGCTTGCCAGGTTTTTATGACTCATTTGAAGTTCAAGTATCGGTAAGTGCATTAAGATGTATACACTTGTAATTGGAAGTTACGGCTTAGCTCTGGGCCATTCTTGTACAGAATTAATTCTATGTGAAGGGATCATAATTCTGAAACTGAATCCCCCAGACGGAGCATATGTAATACAGATAAACAACAACAGCAGCAGTGCGTGTATGTGCATCTTCAACCGAACTGACTCTGAAACAAAACTATCACTTAAAAGTCGAATGTCAATCTCAAACTTTCTCAAAGACTCTGCAGACACGAATCCATCTAGCAAAAAGATGGATAAGGTGATGCGTTCTGAAAAGAACTCTAATGTACTCCTTTAAATCATAAGAGGGTATTCTTGTCAAATTTTTCCTAATTTCTCAGCCTTGTCTGTCTACATATCCACCCACTCCCAGCAATGGGGGGAGAGGGGGCGCACCTTTATGCTACACACTCAGAGTTCCTTCCATTATTCATGGAGGCTAATGGAGGTTTGGATAGCAACCTCTGTCAAACATACTCAAGAATGGAGCTTAGAGCAGGGCTTTTTTTTTGTCTCACCTCTGTTTTGTCCATTGCAATCTCTTCCCACCTCTCTGCTTTTTCCCCCTCACAGCCTGTCTGCACTGCTGACGCAGGGCTTTAACAATGTTTGAATGAGTAAGAGCTCTCAGGCTGCTGCATGAGTGATAGCATACAGAGAGCATCTGGAATAAATAAAGAGAGCGACCAGGACAGCCCCCGCCCTCACCCAAACCATCCTCCATCTCACCTGCTCTTTTTCCCTCTCATTGCAATTTAAATGTGGCAGGTTGAAAAGGGATCAAACTACTCATCCTGAATCCTAATAAGACTTCCTAAAAAACAGATCTTTCTCACATAGTATCTTCCTCTTTCAAGATCAATTTTCCATTTGCCAAGATTAAAAGTTTGTATTTTCTCTTCACAAGTGCCTAGACTTGAACTTAATTTCAGTAGCAAGTCTATGCCCAAACATCTTGGTGAGGACTTTCTATCCACTCCCTGCATCAGATAAGCGAAAAAAAATCTGACTAAGCAGATACTTTTGCTGCATGAATTATTCAGTACTGAAGAGAATGCTCTGATTCGCAGGCATAATGGGAGGTCCTGAAATGGCGCACCATCCCGTTTCCCCTCATATATATTTCAGATCTTCGCAAAGACTGTCATGCAAGAAGCAGAAAGCCTACCACTGCAAGGAAACCTGGAGCATTGGAAATGACTGTCTTGGGACACAGACAAAAATGTCCCCTCCCTTAGACTAGAAAAGTCAACTTACTCTTCTCACTCAACATGTTCATGCTAATAAATGTAACACATAGACACGACGTACCCTCAAAATTATAGCAACCTTATTTGGAAAGTAATTATCATTGAAGCAAAACTAAGCGATAGTATAACAGAGTAACTACCTTTACGGGTGAGTTGTGGGTGGAATTTTCCCAATTTGCTCTCTACACGAGTCATGTCACCACTTGTTAAAGAGAACATGTGTGGGATGAAAAACAGCATTTCATTCTATTAGGGAAGAAAAAGACAGCCTCTCAAACACCTTTAAAGATGTAGCCATGCACCATCATTCCAGCTTCTGAACTTGCCATTACTATTGGCACAGTGATACATCACATGGCAGTGCCTTCGGATACCTCCTTCTCTTTTCCACCCACACAATCCAATACTCTCGTTTTGCAACCTATTAAATTGGCCCCTGTTAGTGTTTTCCCTCTTCTTTTTCATTGCGACCAAAGACAGAATGGTGAGTCACAGAGCGTCTGAGGCTCTGATGAGGACTCGGAGAACAAGGTGCTGTCTCTGTCTAACAGGCGTTCCTCCGGTGTTGTGCTGTTTGCTGACTCTCTGGCTTGGATAATTGCTGTCTGAATTCCCCCCAATTCAGCAGATTTCTCCAACTCATAATGAGCAAAAAGTTGTATGTTTGTGCGCGTGTGTCTATGGTTTGGAGTGTCAAGTGGGCAAGTCGGCAGAACAGTACATATGCACACATGAACAGTAACGTGAACAGCGTCATGCATTGCCAAAGCCAATCAGAGGATGAGAGTAGACTCAGCTAATGGTATTGAAACACAAAGGCAACAGAGCACAGGCTATTTTTACTGAATTGATTACTTGTCAGACAATTAAAGCTAAAAAAAAGAAGTCAAAATTAAAAATAAATTTCATCTGAAAGAAAAGGTTCAACATTACTTCTACCAAAGTGAAAACAGAGCATTAAAACCACTGACACGTCAGATGATTAACATTGATTCTCTTATCACAACACCATGTGTCAAGGGGTGGGATCACTTTGGTAGCTAGTGTGAGTTGTAGATCATGTTGAGGAGAAAAGCAGAAAAACCAGGGAAGGAAATCAACTTGAGTGACCTTGACAATGGTCAAACTCTGACAGGGAGGGCATTTCCAAACTTCTTGTGTCTTGTGAGGTGTTGTTGGTCTGTGGTGGTCAGTGGTCGTATTAACCCTTTGAAACCTAGAATTTAAAAAGACTTCCTTGAATAATTTTGTTGTTTTAGCACTAAAAGGATCATAAAATTTGCTGGTAATATGTGCTTGTGAAAGAGTATTACTTCTTCCAACATCTGATAGAGCTTTGGTGACTGTATGCTGTAAGTGTCATAACCGGGTTTAATAACAGACACGAACAAAAAATAAAATTCTAATTTTACACATTCTTACACAATAAGGTAGACAAAATGTACATGTTTACAGAATTTTGACTCAAAACTTAATATGAAGTCTGAACTATAACACACGCAACCGTAATAAGTAGGTGAACGTGAGCAACTTACTTTCATTTTTATAGCTGCTGTGAACGCAGGCTTTGTATTACATAGTAATCTGAATATCGCTGATAAGAAGCCCAATCTCCACTGTCAGAAAAATATTTTTTGTTTCTCGATTGTGCAAACGGTTAAAGAGTTGCGGTTATTTGAAAACGCTGAAGTGACCTGTCAGCGACGACAGGATCGGTTTCAAAGGGTTAAACAGAGTACCTTTAAGCACATTCACAGACAAATCTCTGATGCACTTTGCAGAAACTTCCTTCTGAAACATAATAGATAAATGCTTTTAAATCCTTCCGTCCTCATAACCTTAAGGAACTCTTGCAGCAGATGTCACAGACAGAGCCGCTAACAGAGACAGCATGAATTAAAGGTAACGCTGCAACCTCACCTTTCTCATGGCCTAACTTTGTGATTTCCCACTCCACCCTGTCCTGTCCTGTCCCTCCATCTGTACTGTCTAGTCCTCACTAGCCCTTTCGTTGCTGTATATACAAATTAGTCCAAAGCTTTATATGAGCTTGGCTAATGGGCGCCTGATTAATGGAGAAGACTCAGCACAAAGCCATTAGCTTTCCTGACTCCCCGGGGAGATAGTTGGGGGATTGGAAGATTGAAGAAAGGGGAAGCAGATAGGCAGAAGGAGGGATGTTTTGGGAGAGGTTTAAGCTGAAAAGTCAAAGTCACCACAGCTAATAGGCACAAACAGAAGATATGTTTTCTGGCCGTCAAAGCTTACTAAAACCCTGCAAAGAAGTTCACTTGCAATGATCTTCAGCTTAATATCATGAAATGATCTGATCATTTTTAAATGAAAGCTCCTTTAATATGGTACTTAAGATAGTGCTCATAGTTCAACTACTCCTGGACATCACAACCAAAGTGATCAAAATCAAATCAGAAAATGACTAAGACGCTGTAAACAGAAAACCCAAAGCAGTAATAGTTAAACATGTCTACAGTTTCTTGACACAGATTGATTCTGATGAGTACCCCAAGGCCCAACAGATGCCTCTCTAGCTTCTGCAGATGTTCTCATCAGATCAAGTTGTGGCTTTGATTTTGACATCACTCTTTACACATTTTCCTGTTGTGCAATCCATCAGTTAATAAGACCGGCAGAAGGTTTTATCCCACTAAACAGTGCTCAACAGTGCTTTTATGCCAGGAAGTGCCAGGAAAGTATGACTGAGAAATATGTAATAACTACCCAGCAAAGCACAGGGGGCAGACTGGAAAGGAGCTGATACTGTGCATGTGTGCAAGGGTGCCATGGAGACTCTTATGTTTAGTGTTAGTTGCATTTTCAAGTGAAGTTCTTAACAACTAGCTTGTCCAAATAGTACTTTGTTTCTTTGGTAAAGCATTGCACGTTGGCTCTACCTGTGATTCAGGGAGCGCATTAACTCATTTGGGGGGTACAGCCTGCAAATACCCCCTCACCCAACACCTTCAAAAATAAATCATTAGACAGACTATATCATTTGAATTTGTAGATAAGGTTGAGTTGTTTGTTTTGCATGTGTTATGTTTTAGTACACGCAAACCATTAGTAAATCTGGATGCAACTTGTAGAAAACTATATTGATGTGTGTAAGAACCAGGACTTTCGATAATCAATAATCTAAATCTTCGTGTCTCTCAGACATTATCCCTACTAACCTGCTTAAAGATGCTTTACCTTTGATCAGCATGTCCATATTAGACCAGATAAATATGTATATAGCTATGTACCACAGGCTTTTAAGGTAGCTCTAGTAAGACCTCTACTCAAAAACCGTACTACTACTTGATCCGAGACTATCAAATCTCCCCTTTATCTATAAATTCTTGAAAAGGTAGTTTCAAAGCAGCTCTGTGACCACCTGCACATGAACGATCTGAATGATGGTTTTCAGTCAGGATTTAGATTAAAGGAAGGAAACACTTTAATTGTTTCCATTGCTATGATGATGATACCCAAATATATTAATCTATGAAACCAGATGAAACCAATCATTTAGGCAAACTTCAAGCATGTTTAAAATCCATAAAGGCTTTGATGCATGTAATTTTTTCCTACATTAGCTTCTCTCTATTGGTTCCTCGTTAAACCTAGAATAGATTTTAAAATCCTTCTCACATAGAAAGCACTAAATGTTCAGGCCCAAACATATCTTAAGGATCTTATAGAACCTTATCATAAGTTCTGGATGCAGACACCCTCACTACTTTTAAGACTAGACTTAAAACTTTTATTTTTGATAAACCATATTGTCGGGTGACTCTGAACCATCTCTTAGTTATGCTGCTATAGATTTGGTTTGCTGGGGGACCCCCCACGTTACACTGAGCTCCTCTCATCCTTTTCTCTCTCAGGTTTCCTTGACCTTAGAGCTGTAGTTACTGGCTACCTGAGCCTGCTTCTGCTGGCGGTTTCTTCTGTTAAACAAAGTTTTTCTTCTCCACTGTCGCCTCAGTGCTTGCTCGAGTGGGACTGTTGGGTTTTCTAGATAGTCCTGTATATATTGATATAATGTGTAAGGTCTTAAACCTTAGACTGTAAAGTGCCCTGAGATGACTCATATTGTGAATTGGCGCTATATAAATAACGTTGAATTGAATTGAACTTAGAAAGAAGTTAGATGGAGACTCAAAAGTCTTTACCGCTTATCCTTTGTAATCACTTTTTAGAGAGAGTAGTAGTTATGACAGTTATTGCAGTGTCACTATGGCCAGTACAATTGGCAAAAGGGTTTGTACGGAGTAATATCAAAAAATGCTCATCTCACAGATGAATTCATTACTTGTTTGAAAATTCTGTAAAAAGCCATCCATCCATCCATCCATCCAAGCCCTACCTATCTAATCACTTCTAGGAACTGAGGGCAGTTTTTAGCAATACCTTGCAGTAGTCAGCACTTGATATAAAAATATTTATAATACTTTTATCTTAGGCACAAGCACGCTGCTATATAGCATTTGCATTTAGAAATATCTACAGAACGAATTTATATAAGCAGAAGGAGGGGAACACTAATTTGAACAACATGTCTCATTTAATATGTCTGCAAATAACTAAAACTAAAAAAAGTCTTAACACCTTTTTCTATCTGCAACTTTAGCCCTGGAATAGGTCTATCCTTCCATGTTACCACCCCTTATATTGATTCATTATCATCTCTGGCCACAACAAGTGCCAAAGAAGCAACTTCAGACAATTAGAGTAAACACATCAAACTTCACTGTGATGATAAATGCCAGGGCCAGACGGGTTCTACTTGCAAGTCAAATAGCTGCATTATTCTAATTCTTTGTTCTCTAAATAAGCTTCATATTTGCAAAACAAAATAGCTTTATGATTATGACATAATGAGAAACAACATGACTCTCTGAACTAATGTGGAAAACCTGTACTCCATTGAAATTCCACTAGAGATAATGTATTCATCCTCTGCTAGATGTAATATACGGTAAAACCACTGTCTCTCCCACTGTATTACATACATATGTAGATCTGTTAGTGATGTGAGGCCATTGTAGTTTCATAAGCTCTGCGGCTTCCCAGAGAACAAAAACTCATATCATAAAGATAATGTTTTTGGTAATTTGGAGCAATTACTTGTGTAAAATTAGTTTAATAGGGTTTTGACTATGCTATCTATCTCATCAGGTCAGTCAATTACCTACTTGAATAGAAAGCCAGAGGAGAGATTCACATGTTGATGTGCAATTCCTCCTGCAGCGATTGAGGGGAACAATCAATTCTGGCGCAAAAACATCTTTTTCTGTGTACTTTATTGAATTAGCAATACAACTGACTGTGTTGTATTGTTAATTTCTTGTTCTTAAAAAATAATAATTATTATAACTCTTGTACTGTAATGGCACACATAACAGGAATTAACATGGAATTGACTATTATAGTTCAGTTAGAGCAGGTTATAATAACAAGGCTCTAAAATAAAAAAAAAGTGGTATTGTATCACACAATAATATCAAAGGTTAATAACATTGTTTATAATTCCATGCATCTGCCTGTAGAAATACAGTAAAGAATGGTAAACGGCTGTGAACTGATGTGTTCTGTGTCAGCTAATCTCTAGCCCCTGTGCTAATTAACAATTTCACGTCTATCACTCTATGAGCTCGGATGTTTTATACTACGAGAAAAGATGGGATTTACAACTGAAAACATAATCAGTGGATCAGCCAGGTTTTCTCTGCTGGTGAGTGAGTGTGTCTTTTTAAATGATTCAAGTGTGACTGAACAGACGCTAATCAATAATCATATTTTTGTTTTTTTTTGTCTGACACTGTGGTCTGCAGCAAAGGAGCTCCACAGGGGACAGTCCTGTCTGTTCATTTTCACCCTGTACACGTCAGACTTTTGGTTTAACTCAGACTCCTGCCACCTAAAGGAATTCTCTGATGACTCAGCAGTTGCAGGATGCATTCAGGAGTGAGACGTCACAGAGTACCATGGAGTCGTGGACAGCTTTGTGGACTGTGAGCTCAACCATCTCCGGCTCCACATCAGTAAGACAAAGGAGCTGGTGGTGGACTTCAGGAAATCTGGGGGTCCTGTCACTAATATTTAGGCATACTCTTGGACAACAAACTTGACTGGTCTGCACACAATCTGCTGAGTATAAAAACTCACTCTCAGATAGAGCTTACACTATTCTCATAGTAATCTGTAAAACACTAAACACTGTACTATACAGCCTTTGTCTTTCTTTTGCAGAGTTGTCTTGTGTGTACCTTTGGACTGCAAAGGAAAATAGATTATTGTTACTGTTTGCCTCTGGGCATCTAACACAGACCCACTGTTTTGTCTACAGTTCTACAGAGGAAGACATATGCCCATGCATACTTGAGTACAATGTGGACCAAGAGTCTTTAGAGTCCTAAGTAGAAGAGTAAACTTACTTACAGTAAGTTGGTAAGATTGCATATCACTCAGGGCTTTAGGCTGAAGAAGAGAAGCTAATGCAGACTTTCTTGATCTTGAGCTTTATCTGATAATATAATTATCTGATATATAATAATCACCATAATGCCATCTCAAATGTTTAGTATTCAGTTCCCCTTTATTATTTTTAACAGAAATGGACTGTGATTAATGCATTTCATACAATTAGCATTACCTAGCAGAGGCAGGTGTTTGTGACATATCTTTATATTTTATGCAGGCTGTGTATGGGGAGTGTATATGTTGAGTGTGTGCAAACGTTAGATACAAACACAAGAAATATAAACTACAGCAGTATGATTGCATACATGATATTTGATGTAAAGAAGTAAACACATGCAGAGGACCATAACATCTTCAAGCCATCATACCTGGTATAATCAGAAATAATATTACCAGTTAACTTTAATTCATGGCAGCTAAATGTTCAGCTAAATATCACAACATGTCTAACCTAACTAATGACCCTGGTTGATCCCAAAAAAATGCACAAGATACAACAATCGTGACATGACAGCTTTCGTTAATGACAATGATTCCACATAATGGCTTTACAATTATCTCCAAGGGTCATAGATTGCTGAGAAGAGCAGGAACACATTAAAGAAAATCACATTAAAATGGTTGTAGCTTGCGGTTAGCCAGAGGAGAAAGACTAGCTTCAAACAAATTCATTATTTAGATGAGAATGGCTATAGAGGGGGGCACAGTAGGGGATAGAAATCATTGAAAAGCAAACACTAGTGCTTGAAGGGTATTAGCGAAGAGACAGAGCAATTAGCTGATGCTAAGAATACAGAGGATGCAGTTTGCATCAATGCCCAGTCAGCGGGTGTTTATTACCATGTGCACTTAAGTCAGACATACAAATATGATAACTTGTATGCTATGTCCATGTTTCAGAGACATCATTTATTGCTGTTAATACTAGTATACTACCTCAATGTTTGGCAGAGAGGTACAGCTTAGCTCCAAAAGCTTTTGGGAAACCTAAACCACCTATGTGGTTGTAAATCTAGCCTGCAACCATCGCAGCCATGAGCTGTGACAACTTAGGACACAGCCCTGGCGCAGACACACATTCTGCAGTCCCACTGAATTATTTCAGCTTCTCAGAGGGAAAGGCAAAGTTAGTTTGTCTCTGGGTGACAAACTGGGTTGCGGCATTTAACGAAGGCTAAATCTGGCATAACTGGAAATGATGCAGACTGTAGCAAGAGATGGCTAAAGCCCAAAGAGATGTTCTCAGCTTTTCACTTGAGTGCCATCAGTGGAAAGCACTGTGCGCAAACCTAGATGGTATTCAACAAATGCCTTACTGGCACCGGAGACTCAGTGGACTCCACTGGACTCACGTTAGAGATTTACAGTGGGGTGCGTTTGGGCAACATTACACACCTCACTCTATAGTGTTGAGGTGTTGAATTGAGAAAGAAATAAAGTAAACTTTGCTACTCTGAGTCCACGGGGAGATTGTATGTACAGTAACAATTCCCTTTACTTCTTCCCAGCTACACAGAAGTGATTCCAGTGTTCCAGTTAAATTCAGACAAATTTCTCAAGGGGAAGCTCTGAGGCAAGCAGAGAGGGACTTAAAATAGCTTAACCTCCAGTAATCATATTAGAATTCCCCCCTTTTTTGTATCCCCCAGATGATGTAGACACAAGAATGGTCATTAGGAGCCACTAATAATCTGCCTTTAAACAATGCACCTAAATCCTTCTTCCACTGATTATATATTTTAATTTGTAATTAGAAATCAAGTGCACATCAGCTAGCTAGTCTGTTCAAATACAGGTTACTAAAGTACTAGTTTTTTTTTTTGTAATGAAAAGAAAAATATCTAGATATTTCATCACTGAGAAGTGAAAAAAAAGTGGAGTCAGAAAGGGAATGAACACCAGGGACCAACTAATCCTATGTGTCTACACCATCACATACTAACTTCTGCCAGTAAGATAGCTTGAATAAAGAAGGGTTAGCAGCCCTAGGGGCTTAGGTTCCCATTTGTAGAGGCATTGATCTGGGCTTTTAGTCCAGCCAGCTCAGCATACACCCAGCCTGTGTGAAAGGGATAATCATGGAGCTTTGGATCTCTGGTACTCCCAAGACCCTTTGCATGATTCACCATCTGCCCAGGCAAGTCAAACCAATCCCAGGCATGTTGCTGGCCACAGCCTGCCTAACGAAAGAAAAAATATATCTAACCAATGAGTGATGAAGTCATTAAATGAAGCCATGGGCAAGCAGGAGATAGAGGTGGGCCCCTGCAAGTGTAGTATAGGCCTTGTAATTTGTATACGTGCATATCAGTGACAAGAGAACAAGGGTAAGGTGCAAACCCATAAGCCTGTTTGACTGTGACAGGCCACTGAATACTTAATGGAGTTCCCAGGCAATGCTTTACTACAGCTACCTGAAAGTGCTTCTTAGTAAGCAAAATGCAAATATGTGAACAATTTGCTAGAGGATATTTTCTGATGTAATGTATAGTCATGTGTGAAGCAGTGACAGTTTATATTCCTCATGGAACACAAGATAAACAAACAGTTTTTCCTTAGCTCCATACTCTATATCCAGACAAGATGAAATGCATCTCCATTGTGAGTGAATATATTGAAAAATGACTAATGATAATAAGCAACAGAAGAAGGTGACTGCTAGAGCAGAGATGGGATATGGTTATTACATTTCGAATACCTACATGGCAAAAATCATTATAGCAACATTAATTACCGACAGAAGATTAACTGAAGGTTTGTGTGACTTATGTTCTGTGCCCCATTTTACAGGGCTTTTCCAAAGGTAACTGGCCATTCAGAGACTTGGCTTGACCAATTGCGTTTTGGCAGGCTGCGATACTTTTACCATCCAAAATATACCAGCGGTAGGTCACTCCTGCAAGGCATAATCAGAGCACTAGTGTAGAATAGCAAGCAGGGGGATACAAAAAGCCCAAAAATTTGGAAACCATTTCTCCAAAAAAATCATAACTAAGAACAGAAAGATGAAAGAGTGTCTAGCTTTTCAGCTGGCACTTTTGTATTCTTAGCTGGCTGGCTATTGGCAAAGAACTAAAAGCTTATACTGCCCCACAATATCTGTATCAGTATCGGTTTATAAAAATACATAGAAGGCCAGCAAAGGATTATACCTGCAAGCAAACTAAGTTGGTGAGAGAACATCATCCTTCAGCTGTCACAGTGTGTCTGGACACTGAAGCACTGTTCCCAGTCTTAAGTGCATGTGGTTGATTGTCTGGCTATCAGTTGCATCTTACCGTGTGCATATTCAGCCACTCTTCCCTACCCGAATACACTTGGAACAATGTGGAACTCGACATGTGGGAAAAGAAGGCCAGCTACATCACAACCTTTGTGTTAATCTGCCTGTGTGCATGTGTTTGCACCCACATAAGTAAAAAAAAGTGGAAGAGTGACAGGCTGGAATGCACTTGCACTGACCTCCTCTAAGAAAGAATCATTACAAGTGCATTAAAAGGTGCCAGATGCAATGTTTTTTTAGAAAAAGGACATGGGAAATTGAAGAGATGAATAAAAAACAGGAGAGCCCAACTTCACCCTGTCACTTGAGTAGATTTTCATTTAAAGAATCACAAAGGCTAACCGATCCTTCCTTATTACCATAAAAACCTGATGCAGCAAAATGTAAGCGCATTGGAATGAGCAGAAAAATATTAACACGCTCAATATCCATTAGTGCAAATAGCCCTGGAGAACTGAAAAAGTGCTTATCTTTAAATAAGCTGGAAGAAGTCAAGTAACTGTGACAGGCAATTTACCCATCACAATAATGCAAGTGTGAAACATGACACTGTAACTGTAATAGCTGTGTGACGTCTCAAACTGACAACTTATTTATATCTTGAACTGAGTACGGAGGATGACTCTTTTCTGACCAGTGTTCTGTTACTCTGAGAGCACTGTCAATAAGATGGGTTCGGCCGTTGGAAGCCATTGATCCAAAGCATAGAAGAGGAAACACGAGAGACAAAAAAGAAAGGAAGATGAATAAATTGCAGGGAGCATAGAAAGGGCAATAGAGGGTGCGTATGGGTTCAACACCACAAATATAATGCAATTCACTTTTATGCCCCATCACTAAATGCTTTTATACCAGCAAAAAGAGTTTCTGTAAAATGTTGTCAACAACTGTACGTTCCTATCACTATATCCTGATAATTCTCTGTGAGCTAATTTGACCATGACCTTTGCAGAAGCAGATCATACCATCACAACCTCTCAATATGAAACTATGGAACTCTGTGCTGAGTCACTGGAGTTGTAGCAATCAGCAGGCTAGTAATTGCCCCTGTAGTTGTTGACCATACAAAGAAGCTTTTAACAGGAATGTAAATGACCCCCACACAGCACTGCTAGAGTCAAAAACACCCACGACAAAAGTGCTGCAATAGCAATCAGTCATACTGGCAGTAATGCTTATTAGACACAGGGGAGTTGTGTTAACTTGGGTTGTAGCCTGCAGCATATGGCACTAGTAAGGCGGCTCACTTGCCTAATGGCTGGCTAACAAATCTGTGTGTATGTGTTTCAAATAACCAATTGTTGTGACTCTAGAGTCACAAGCCTAATAATAATTAACTGTACTTGCACACACACACACAATATGAACATAAGAACAAACATTTCATATATAACTCAAGCACACACACAAACACAACATGGCATAGTTTCTCCATATAATTGCTGGAAATTGTATTTCAACTGTTTGATGAGTCTCTCAAAAAGCCGTTCAACCCATGTGCTGGCATGTCTAGTAACATGCACGTTTTTGCGTGGTGACTGACCATCTGTCCTTGTGTGACTCAGCATTTTTGTTGGGCACTGTTATGTTTTTTTATTGACGCCTTGAACTGCAATCACCACGATCCTTTAAAGCCATTCAGCTAATCCTACAATCTGTAGTGTTTACTGTAAACCCACTGCCCCAGCCTCTAATTGATGGTCAACCTTTCTAAGAGCAAAACTGTCTTACTCAATAGCTGCTAAAAAATGATTAGAGTAAAAGAAAAAATGATTTCATTGACTTTTTGATCGCTTTTTATTGAAGGCCTAAGGACTCAGGGAGAAGAGGTGGAACAATGGTGAACCTTCCCTGAAGTGACCGACCTTGCAGAATGAGAGAAAGAGCATGGCAATGACTCTTTCAGGTAGTCACAAAACATCTAAGGCCTTGCTCATCTTAATAAAGGTCAGTTAAGCCTTCGCTATCTGTTGTTAGACACTGGGTGGAAATTGCCCATGGGAGAATGGTGAAAGGAGAAAACCACAGCTAACCAAGAGGAGCATGAATGATAGATGTCCCCCAAATAAATACATAGCTCAAAAAATACAATTTTAGTTTGGTGTGGCTGAGTGAAGGGGAAACTATTTTTTGTTATCTAGATATTAGTTATTGCTTCCATACATTCAAAAAGGATGTGACTGAACTTAGTTATACTAAGCAGCTGTATGGTATTGGTATAATGTAACAGAGATAGTATGGCAAATTAATGCACATGCTGCTTAGTCGGGATGATGATAACAGCTTCAAACATTGATGAATTACAAACTATAGTCTACTGAAAGACTATGGCTTCCACTTCACATCACATCATATAAGACATTTTACCCCTGCTACTGAGAGCTGCTTTAAAAGAGGGTCACTGTGTTGCTCATTACCCCGGGGGCATGGCAATGCTACCTCAACACTCTGGATACATCATTGTTTTGAAATGCAACTGTGGTTTTTACTGTTTAGTGATACACTTACAGTGTGATGCCTGCATATAACTTCAATACACTCAAATGATATGCCCGTAGGCATGCAATGTTTTTAACCAGGGAATACCAAGTGTACAGATCCCTGCTATATAACAATCTCACACACAAGTACACACTAAGATCAGAGCACAGGCTAAGGCACGCTCAACCTTAACTGTACTTGTGACCTACTGAGGTGGCTAACCTAAGACACATTCTGGATATGGAACCATTGAGTTTTTTTTCTCTTTCTTACAGCAGTTTGATCAGCAACACAGCCAGTGGACAGGACAAAGACAGTCACCAACTGATGTTGATGCTGGAAAAAAATGTCTTAATAACTTTGCTTTGCTGGGTTTCTTGAGAATGTAATGCATCAGAAAATTCTTCGAATCATGATGCAGCACCTTGACGAGTCTCTGAAGTATTCACATGGTTGAGTAGGTTCAAAATGCAGAACTATTTCATGACTCTGAGTCCATTAAATGTGTGCAGACAGATGGACTGACTAACCTGGTTACACAGAAAAGCTCTTACTCTCACATCACGTAAGTTCATTGTACTTACTTATCATGTACTTACATGATATACTGATCATATTAAAATACTTGAATAAAGACTAGCTGTGAAAAACATCGGAAAGTAAAGAGCACTATGGTAATTTGTCCTAACAGGGAGAGTAGAAAGTGGGATAACAACATGCAGACGTGTTTCCTTTGCACCTCCCCCACTGTCATCTTCCTCCTTTGTCCCTTGCCAATGCTGACAAATGGATACAGTATGCAAGTAGCAGACTAGAGAGGTGCTGAGACACCAACTAGTCATCCATCTGCTCTATTCCCTTGGTTCTGTCTTCATCATGGCAGAGGTCACATAGTCACTGGCTCAACTGTTATTATAAAGCTCATTTCCTAACACATGCACACACGTCCTACCTACCTACCTTCATCCTTTGTCTTTTTTGTGGCAGATTTGTTGATGTAATGTTATTCTATCTCAAACAAATCTCCTGCTAGCTTCCTTTCTGAATTATGCAATGCTGCCACCCTCCTGTCTAACATCCTCTTCCAAATATCACATTGAATTGAGTTTTTTTCTTTTTTTTTTTAAACCAACAAGAGTCGGTAGGTTTGGAATGAATTCAGCACCAGAGATAGCTCCCGCAAATAAACTTCAGTAAAGCAGGTTACGTATGTCTCAGTTACGGGGGTGGATAAAAAAACAGGAACACCACTGTGCAATTCATAACATCTAATTATGTTTAAGGTACAATTTGCAGTTTATTTCAAAATGAACTTTAGAATGAAGATGTTTATAATTGTCTTTTCATTACATGCCAGTTATGATGTGGGAGGCTTGATCATTGTTTGAGTCAATACCGTGGAGCAGTAAAACTGAGCAATTATTAAAAAAAATTAAATCATAATTGTATTTACTTTTCTGCAAATGTAGCAAACTCAGTTTACAGAAGCATTACTGTATGTATGTATTGGGATGGCACATTGGGGTTTCTTTTCTAATACGGCTTTAAAGAGCTATACATTTTTATGGTACTTTATAGGGAAACCATTACCATTAACTAACTTTGTTTAGAAGGTCAATAGGAATAGTATTTTAGATCACATATATAAACTATGCATATCATCATGGTAACAAACAGCATTTTGCTTTAATTCTGTGATGTTACATTTCTCATGTTTTCTTGAACCTCTAAAATTATTTAAGCATTGCGCTCATATTTGTTTGGCAGCATCAATTAATTTTACTTGACATTAATTGAGTTTGCATTTCACATTCAGTTACTTTTAATTTGCATTCAAGACTGATACCTGCTTATTGTAGAAGTAGTATTATAGTAATGGAAAGAAAGATTTTTGCTGAGGTGATACTCTGTTCTGGCAAACTATTGATAACTAATTTTATCTCTATCCTAACAGTCTGTCACTCACTTTGTTACACACACACATTGATCACAAAGCATATTACACATAAGACTGATCTAAATACTGTCCGTGTGTGCTTGCCTATGCACATGTGTATGTCGATATATCTACATACATATCAATGCATGTTAGTAGAAGCCAGTACAAAGACCTTGGATATTTAATAATTTCCGTAACTCTTGTATGTATTATTTAGTAAGTACTCAGGTGCTAGTTTGAGCTAAGCATGCAAAATTACTGGATTACATCTAGTGATGTTCCAATCAATCCGGCCACCGATTATTATCGGACAATTTCCATGAAAAAGTATGTGAACCGATCAATGCCTTTCATTACCAATCACAAAAGTGGATCATCTGTTGCTCATATTTTGCAGCCTGCAGAGGTCCGGTGTGCAGTATACTATCTCCTAATCCCTTTCTTCACACTGTGCAGGTACACCGTCTGTAGTGATGTAAAGTTTGCATCTTGCAACACATGCAACGGAAGACAACCTCATGGGGGAAGCTCGATAAAAATGCTTCAATGCAAGAAATTTAGTATGACATGTAAAGTACTAACACTTGGCAGGGTATGATGAGTTATCAAGGCTGACTGCAGAGAATGAGAGAAGACACCCAGTTTTTCAGTTGTTCTTTTGACTGAATAGTTACTTTGTGCCTTCATGGTTGTTGTATTTTTCCTTTGAAAAAGTCAGTAAATACATGTTTTTGACTAAATTACGGTTCCTTTTTTCCAGACTATGTGGCCAGAAGCAACAAAACTGAAACAATTTACAGCCAATTCATGTGAACAATATCAGTGATTAGAACTCACTGGTGATGAGAATCTGCAGCAATAAAACATGATCAGTGTCAACAAATAATCTTGTAACATAGGCAATGTTCACAGTGATGGCTGCCTTTAAATGTCTGCCTCATTATCACTACATTTCACATTTGATGGCTGAGATCCCCTTTCCATGAGATGACAAATAACCTTGCCTAGGAGGCCCCCAAAACAAACGACTTTAGGTGCATATTTCATCCTCAGTCTTCCTGGCTCTAGCTGTGTGTGGTTGGGGATATTATTAGTATTCTGTGTGAGTTCAGAAGAATATGGAATGCACAGATGGCTGAGAATGCAAAATATCTTCCTCATATTGTACACCTCATGCAGTCTTTGTTTCTGTCTCCCTCTCTCACGTACACACTTCAGACCCTTGTGTTTAGTTTCTGACAGCCCAATCGCCATGCTATCAGTGGCTTACCCTAGTCTGCAACATGCAATGCCAAAGAACTTCATGTGGAAAGCACCACCTTCAGGCACCAGGCGTTGAATCTGAATCATCAGTCTGCATCACATGACATGTTCCTATCAATTAGGGAAGTTGTTTTCCAAGTCCAATGGCACAATTGGGAATTGTATGGGATGTTCAGAACACAGAGGGAACATGTTTTGAGAGTAGGGACTCATTGCACGCAGCCTTTCTCCTCTGTCACTAAGGCTGGGATGCATTCTGCAGGGATCTTTGCGACCCCTGAGAGGTGATTTGTTTTTGACAAACAAGTTGCATTGCATCTTGTGGCTGTCTGAATTAAAGCAGAACATAAAACACTTGAACACTGTGATTATAGGGAAATGCAAAATAACTGCTGGCAAAACTAGTATCAGAAATTGCAGAGACACCTTGAAGAAAAAGGATGAAACAAAAAATGTCACAGTAAACAGATCAGCATACTGCACCTAAATCTACATTATCATTGAGCAGAACTAGTCAGTCACAGCAACATGCACTCACCGCCCACTTTATTAAGCACACCTATCTAACTGCTCGTTGACTCAAAATACTGATCAGCCAATCACATAGTGGTAACTTAATCCATTTAGGCATGTTGACATTGTCAAGATGAACCGCTGCAGTTCAAACCGAGCTACAGAAACAAAGGAGATTTAAGTGACTTTGAACGTGGCATGATTGTTGGTGCCAGACGGGCTGGTCTGAGTATTTCAGAAACTTGTCCATGACCATTCCTTTATGACCACAGTGTCCCCATCTTCTGATGGCTACTTCCAGCAGGATAATGCACCATGTCATAAAGCTTGAATCAGCTCAGACTGGTTTCTTGAACATGACAATGAGTTCACTGTACTCAAATGGTCTCCACAGTCACCAGATCTTAATCTAATAGAGCACCTCTGGAATGTGGTGGAACGGGAGATTTGGATCATGGATGTGCAGCTGACAAATCTGCAGCAACTGCTGATGTGATGCTATCATGTCAATATAGACAAATATCTCTGAGGAATGTTTCCAGTATCTTGTTGAATCTATACAACAAAGAATTAAGGCAGATCTGAAGGCAAAAGGGGGTCCAACCTGGTACTAGCAAGGTGTGTCTAATAAAAGGCCTGGGAGTATATGTTATATTCTCATATAAGCATAGAGAGTTCTTGATTTAATGTCCAAAATTAATGCACACAGTTCAGACATCACAGGGGAGCAATGTCCAACAGTCTTTTACAGTCTGGAAGCAGCACACATATGGCATGTTTTGGCAGCATGCTGTGTGACTGGTCAGTACTGACCCAAAGTTCCGCCACAAGACAATACCGCAGTTCCTGTAAAAGTCTGGTGCATTCTTGTGTCATAAACATCTATAACAAACGGCAGTCTGTACCACATAGCATTATTTCTGCAAGGCAAATAAACAAACATGAAGAAAATATAGCTCCTTACATGAAGTGAAGTAACACTTAAGACTGGACTCCACTGAGCCAGTCGGTAAGCATAGGTCCCTCATTCTCTGTGTTTTTCAACTCCCTTCAAATAAATGTAGTGTGCTTTCCCTGTGTAAATACTGTGTTATCGTCCTCCTCTGCTGAAGCCTCTGCATTGTTTATTTCCTGTGCTGGTAATGGGACAGAGTAATTTCTCATTTGTAACAATATCAAAAAGCAATTACAAGCCTGTGACTAAAAGCCACTGAACAATGTCCACCATCAATCATCAGAGAGGAAAGAAACAGACTGTTCCACCCACATATTTCCCCTGCCTCTTGCTCTGGTATTTGTGTGCTCAGATGAACTTGGCCCAAGCTTTATGGCTGTTCGGGTGTCACCATAAAAGGGCAACAACCTGTTGCAGATAGTCAGATAATTATTGGTCTTATTTACCAAGTGGAAATGTCAGTATCCAAACAGTGGGTAACAGAATGTAAGCTTTGACACACAGTTGTATGTTTACATCTGGGTTTTTTGTGGCAGGTGCAGCAGCCTGTGCTTGTCTTGCTAAAGAACACTCATCTTAATGGTTTCTCAATATAGAGTTGGTGCAAAGCAGCTTTGCCAGACCGTCATTTTCGATTTGCTATTGACTACCTTCAACATCACGCAGCTTAAATAAATGATCTCTTGAAGAGATAGGAATATTAAATTAATCTAGATGTCCCGGACCTACCAATGTGACCTCAGGCAAATATTGACACAGACACTGACAACAGAAAACACACTGTGTACAGTGTCAGCCCCACGTTGGAAAGTTCGACTTCCTCAGCAGGTTGCATTTTTAACATGCAGCACTTTGACATTGAGGCAGGTTGAACCGAGGGCTATTTCTGATCGATCGTCACAGCACTATAACACGAAGACAGCAAACACTGTCTCTCAATCCATCTGCCATGTCTGTCTTGGACATTTTCTCAGCCAAAGGCATATATTGACAACCCATTTCCTTTTTTTTCTTTTCTTTGACCCTGTGCTAACCCTCTGCATCAGCTCTTCCACATACATTTATACTGTACACAACAACAGGCCCCAACAAGAACAGTGGAACGTCTCCACGGCTGATTCCTGTGTTTGTGTATTTATGTTGGGAAAGAAGTGACACTCCTGTTAAGTCTTTTTAAGATTCCAGACAGTTCATTACACGACTGGCAATAAGGATTAAAGAAAGGGAATACAGGTAGAACGTGAAATGGAGAGAGCAACAGAATATACAGGAAGGGTATAAAATCATAAAGGAGTAGGGCGGTGATCACACCGAGGGAGAATGCGGTGGGGTTGTTTGGGATTGACCTTGGGGAATTCTGCATTAGAGAGAACAGGCGCGGCGTGTGGACAGAGTCAGCAGCAGTGCTTTATGCTATTAGTGGTGGTCAAGAGGTGACAGCACTGAACACAAGGACATGGTGGGGCCTGGAGGAAGGTCAGGTAAGCACACACAAACACACACACTCGGATGGAGCTTTTGGATGCAGTGCTTAGAACCTCTGTCTGCAGTGATGCCTATTTGATGAGATTGGATGTTGGTGTATTGTGAGCTTTATCGAAACTGGCAAGGGCACCCATGCATTTTAAAGTCCTGTCTCTTTCCTACTACTTTGCAGTTGCGTCTCTCTCTCTCTCTCTCTCTCTCTCTCTCTCGTGGCTCCTCTCCTTGCCCCACCTCGCCCCCCCCTCCGGCTAAGTTTTTCTATTTCTCTATTAAACAAGCAAAGACAGAAGGATTATGCTGATAAATTCAACAAAGACAAGCTGAAAGACTGAGTCAGAGGACATAGAAGTGAATAAGCACAAACGTGTGTTTGAGGGAGAATGGGCTAGTATTTGAATATGTCTCTACACTTGTACAGTTAAGTGAGTGTGTGTTTGTTTGTGCCTACTTGACTATCCCCATTGTATGTACATGTTTTTGTGCTCCCTCAGGATCCAAGCACATTCTCCATTAAAGTCTTTTGATGCCCACTGCGGAGGTACCTCAGCAGACTTGGAGACATAAGCTGTAAAAACAACTCGCCACTTGTCATCGTGCTCACTCCTAAGGCTGTGCATCATCTGGCAAAGCACAATCTCAAAATGTACAACGTTTGTGTACATTTGTAAACAGATGTTTGAATGAATTCTAACTATAATATAAAAATAAAAATAGCTGCTAATGAAATTCTAAAAACCACTTATCAGCTTTGCATGAAGAACATATGCATTTAGAATTTTTTACCATTCTAGTAGGTGTCATTTGAAATCATTAAAATCTGTCCTATTTTGATCATCACTGTCCTGCTGTTGGGTTACTTACTGGTTTGGAAGTGCACCAGTCAGCAAAGTAGCTTTGTAAATAGAGTATTTGGTATTAGGAAGGTCAAATATGTTCTGCTTTCATCTTGGAAAAGTAGGCTGCGCTGTATACTATGTGTACACAACCACATCTCAAGACAAATTTAGAGTCAGTTTTTCTTAAAATGGGAAAAATTCTATTGTAAGAAAGTCACAAAAGAAAGATTGACTCAATATTAGATACATTTGTTAGTTCAATCACACAGATAGGGAAGTAGCAGCTAATATGAGTCAGAAGACCACTGTTTCTCTCTCCCTTAACGTGGGAACATCTATTTTTGATTTCCTTAATATCCTGACGTAGCAGAAATGTGTCCGAAATTGAGAGAGTTTACCAACAATGTCATCGGAGGCAGGATGTACATATGAAATGCGTCATATTTGTGCGCCTTTGTGGGGTTTTAGGTCTCCGTTTCATTCTGGAGAATGAGAATGCTACGTTGTTTGCCAGTGTGTGTGTGCATGTGAATAACTGCAGTAGATATTCGCATCATCACGTTCTTCTACGTCTCAATCAGACTGAAATAGATAACAGTGTTGTAAATGAGCAATGTTTCCATTTGTAGTTGTTATTTTTGCCCCTTACCCCTGCTATCTCTCACTAGGGCCTAGGGACAGCTGCACTCCTCTACTCTCCTATCCCAGGATCTGTGCAGTCAATACGCACTGGCTACTTTTTTAATTATGCAATTTATCCTCTCTGCATGCTGCCTACTTCCCAATTTCTCTGACTACAGCCTTATGCCTCTCTTCTGTAGAGATTTTCTCTTTGTTTCTTCAGTTTTTTAACTTATAAATAATTATCTCCACAGTGAGCAGGAAGGCACACAATTAAACACATTCACCGACGGCTTTTCAGCCAATGCCTAGCAGTCTCATTTAGATCTATTATTAACAAGAAATTCCCCACCTGTTTTCCAGGCAGTAAAATGCCAGTCTCAGAGGTAGGCAGAGAACTTCAATAAGTAAGATTTGACCTGGGGTCACAGCCTACTGATTGCTATTGAAAAGAGGGCAGAGGAGACATTGCCAATCAGAAATTTACCTAAAAATAAATGTGTATTTTCAGGCTATTCTCTTTAACAAGAAGTTATTGAAAAGCACTGATTATCTGGCAATTACAACTTGACGTTTAAAGTTAAAGTTACGTCTTCATGGCAATTTGTCCTGCACATTAAAGGGTATTTCGTTTCCTGCTGTTGTAGATGTTCGGATGTTTTGTTTTTGACATACAGCTGTAAATTAAGTACCACTACAAGAGTTCAGTGAGTTGTCCACGTAAATCTTAACACCTGGCCAGAAGGAACTGTGATTCAAACCACTGACCCTGCAATTCATGGATGACCCTAATTATACATCTTGTATGTAAATCAGTTGTCATCTGGTTACATATGTTCTTTATTCACACCTTAGAATATCATTTTGATTCACCATTTAGTCTCAGGCTGATGTCCGTACTGACCTATGTTAAAAAAAGATGGCAACTGCAGTAGTTCCATTGGTTGTTCCATGTACCAATGACACAGTGCAGTATAATTCTGCATCTCCAGAGCTTGTTAAAAAACCACAGCACAATTGATTACACACACCAGTTAATCCTCACATGTGCTCTGGGAAGTTTCATCTGTGGCTGTGATCTCACGGTAAACAGCAGAAATGACGTATGATGCATGTTTGCATGTATGTGACTGACGTTGCATCGCTTTGGTGGAACCCCACATTATTTCCCGTCCCTGCTGTGCAGAAGCCCTTACCCTATTCAAATTAATTGAGGCCTAGTTTTTTTCCACACAGAATGAAAAGTCTATTTGAATGTGCCCTTAGAGTCTAAATGAGAGTGAAAGGAAAAAAGAAAATTAGAGGAAAGAGGAAAGCAAATTAAACCAGAAAAGCAATCAGTACTTCCTTTCATATAACGGAATGTTTGTCTCTTTTCACATTCAATGAAATCTCAAAACCGCTGAGATGTCAAGGTAAAAGCAATACTTTTAATCGTAGTTCTTAAAAATGTAGCAAAGGGGTATCACTTAATATGTGGACAAAGTCAAGGCAATGACAGATTACTAATTACTAGTTACCTGAAGTTAATAAGTACTAAATAAGTGATAGGAAGATGAGGACAGCGGAGAGCCGTCTAAGGAGAGTGTGACTCATTAACGCTGAAGCTGTGTGCCTCGCTCTCTTCACTTGTAACTTACCTCTCTCTCCTTACTTCTTTTCTTCTTGTTCCGTCTTAAATTCTCTGCGGCGTACATGCGCGCACACACACACCCCCACAGCAACTTTATCCGTGAAACTGGGCTAAAGACAGGGTTCAAAGCCTGAGTGATTTCTTAGAGCTGAGCACACAGGCTGCATCTTAAACTCAAATCACCTACTTTCTTTTTTTTAATCTATTCCCACACTGACTTCTAGTTCCTCCTAGCACGCACACACATACAGTAGAATTGACCAACAATGCTCAATCAAGTGACAAGCATTTATTTGCCTGTCCTTTCCGCTTCTGTGTCACTCTTTGCAATTATTCCCTTGAGAATCTACCCTCATTTAATCCAGACAATTGGACAATTTGTCCTTGTGGACGCTAGAAGATGTAGTGTAGTCTTAAGGATCAGCTCTCCTACATGGATAGAAACGGTTAGGCTAGTAATGCACAGACACTGATGCAGAAATGATATAGAAGATGAAGGGAAGAAAGGGAAGAACGAGTGAACAACAGTGCAAGACAGTAGGAGATGAGATAATCACTCCAGAAAGAGAGCACAGACAAAAAAGATGGAAGCATGTAAACAACATGGGGCATGGGGAGGAATCAGAGGACTGATGTAGCAGGGGAATAAGGGAGAACACAAGAGAGATTGCAAGAAGGAAGCAGACAAGCAAGGGTATTGCTTGTAAGGAGTATGGTTAAAGTAAGAATAAAGGGAGATGATATTAAGAAATGAAAGATCTAATAAGGTAGGGAGCAGGGGAAGAATCAAGAAGAGGTTTGAGGGAGATTTTTATGTATCTGTCCGTTACTAAATATCACTCTGAACATAGCGAGTGTGTGTGTGTGTGTGTGTGCGTGTGTCTAACTGAATATACACCTTTATCTGAAAGAACAAAATCAGTCATCTCACATATTACAACTACCGGTTAGCTTTCACCTGACCAAAAACAACCCACGCTTCGAACTACAAAAAAAAAACTGTGCCCTGCCACCAAACACAGCAGGTTTCAATACCAGAAAATGAAATAACCCTGTTTCCCTACCACACTCTACCTCCCTCTTTGTCTGCTTTTTTTTTAAATAAGTGGCAGCTGTAGTTACCATACGCTGCCCACTAGCTCCTCTCCCTGCGTTCGCAGTTTCACTGCTGTGATGAATCACTGCCACATGGGAGGAGGAGGGTTGAGACACAGAGACAGAGTCAGATAGAGGGAAACAGAGGGATAGACACGAGGTGAATTGAGAATACTTGTAGTGGTGGGATACGGATATGTTTACACATGGTATTTGCAGGAATGACAGCTCTGACAGAGTGGAGCGCACCCAAACAGACAGAAGGGCATTTTTGTCAACAGTTAATGTGCTATTCAGACCCGGGATGTATCCGGACATATCAAAATTGGGACCACATCCATACAAGACACACCTGGCACCGGCGTGTGCCTGAAATGCCGAGACAATTCCACGGGTTGTGGTTGGTTGTGGGTTGTGATTGGATTTACAGCATGAGGTTCTGTGAGGCCATGTTTTTCAAACGTGATGCCCACACAATAAATTGTTATCACATTTAGAGGGGTGAAGCACACACCTGAGAGCTGTTATCTGACCCACTCCACATCAACCCTGTGAGCTGAAGCTAAACGTGGCTTATTGTGTCTTTCAAGTGTCTGGTCTGGAACCAAATCGAGTGCTAACCACATGGGTGCAAAACTACAAGCTGATACCCTGCTTGCGTGAGAACATCAACAACATCATCCATTTAAAGTCGCAAATTATCCTACATCATGCCTACACTCACATACACAGACACGTGGAAAAATATGTGAGAGAGGACAATAACAGCAATGAGACAAGGTGAGGGAGAAACAGAGAGAACAAGTAAGACAAAGGGGGAGTAATTGATGAGCTGGGTGAGGCGAAGAATAGCAGAGGTTGGGGGTGGGAGTCAGCCTTTTATCTTGAAGCAGAATATCTGAAGAGCGGTGAAAAACTTCTTCAATATTTTATCACTGTAGCTAGACCAGGCATCAAAAGTTAGGATTTTTTCTCTCCCTTCTGAGTCCTTGACAGGCTCAAATGTCACCAATGACGAGCGAAGGTGAGATGTCACATACCAAAATAATGCTCCTTCTGTTTAATCGTTTACCTGTTTTACCTGAAGCGTTGGATATCACAAACTTTTTATCCCAACAGGTTGGAAAAAACAACCATGTGGCTGGAATCTAATGGCCTTTCTTCATTTGCATATCATATTCCAAAGTTGGCCACTAAATTATTTTGCCAATGCTGACCTTTATTTGAAAATCTTATATCTGCGAGTTATGTGTGTAAACTATGCTATGGCATTATTACAAATCTGTTTTAGACTCGATCGATATAAACACTGACCATCGATGGAAGCCCTTGACTTGTAACAGGCTGCTAAATTGACGTCCACCTACGTAAATGAAATGGGTTTGGCACATTTTTCTGTTTAGCAGTTGTGTTAGCATAATTCTATTAGTAAATTTCGTGCTTATTATGAATTCTACCGAATTAACAATGCATTTCAGCACTGGGAGCAAAATGAAACATGAGATAAAACAAACACATTTGTGAATATGTATGAAGCTAGGGGAGCCGCCTAATCCCCAGTATGTATGTGTATGCATGCAAGTGTGTGAATGTAAGTAAATGGCTTGAGGTTTTATACACTATTCATAAGAGATGAGGCTGCAGCTGTATTCAATCTAATTTGAGTTAAATGGTTTCATGCAACCTTTTGGCCTTTTCCCAGCAGCACATTATAGCTCTGCTGACAGTGACTGGCTGTGCAAATCCTGGGTCAGCCACAGTGCATTTTGCTTTCGAAAATACTTGTGATACACAATCACATGCAGGAGAGCAACCCTCACCTGATTTCCTGACAGAACAGATTCTGGGTAATTGATCAAAAATGAAGCCAAATAAGATTGATCCGACCTTTTGTGGTTTCTAGTTATATACTCATGATCACAAGTAATTTAGCAAGACGATCAGAGGGAGAACGGGGAGCTGAGATTTGTGCAAGATACATGGGGAGCAAGAGACAGTGAGAAAAGTAGAGAAAGAGGCTATTGATCAAGCAAAGCCATGCTGCCTTTCGATGCAGGCTTCTCTCCGGGGAGTGAAATGACACAAAATAGAGAGGCAATATTTATTAAGCTCCGCGTGTGTTTAGGTGCCTAGGCAAAAAGGAGGGTATCGACTTGTGTGCACATTTGCACACTACAGACTGATGGGCTTTTAGATCGAAACACACTTAGAACCTGTATGCAGACTATTCATGCGTGCTCCTCCTGTGGCAAGCAGCAAAGATATGGTAATTTAAAAGTCTGCAAGTCAAGCTCATCATAAAACAACCAGAGGGATGTGTGTTACCAACAGCGCTATTTTATGATTATCTATGCAAGAAAAATACAGCAACCCACTGGAACAGGTCGAGGTAAATGGACGCTCACCCCGAGCCTGGTTCTGCTGGTGTTTTATTCCTCTCCACTGTTGCCTAGTCACGTGTGACTGTTGGGTTTTCTTGGGTTACTCGTCTTTATATATTTATATAATGTGTAGGGTCTTAAACCTTACACTGTAAAGTGCCCTGAGATCACTTATGCTGTGAATCAGAGCTGTACAAATTAAGTTGAACTGAATTTAATTGAACATCTATATCCCCCAAGCAACCCCTTAGAGAGGGTGTTAAAATGCCCAGCATGACTTCACAGAGTTATAAAAAAACTTCTTGATATACCGCAATGTCAAATAACTCAATTGCTATTAAAATGTATTTTTGCCCACACGTCTAATATATATTGATACACTAGACGTTTAACAGGCAGCAACCAAGAAGCTTTAGTCATTTATGAGGGAAAATAATGGCTACACATAATGTACAAATGCAATAAAAAAAAGAGATGTGCTGTGGGGTGAGAAAGACAAATCAAGAGCTCTGCCCGGTAGTCGAGAGGCGACAATAGAAAATAGGACAGCTAAATTTACCCACACAAACCATGGGAGTGGTGTGTGTGAACTGGGTGAGGTGGCAGAGGTTTAACAGTGGGGAGATAAAGAGAGAGAGGGGCAAGAAAAGAGCTATTCAAACACTTCTCTCTCTTCTTTCACAGCATTTCAATGAGGTTTAAACAGCCCTCAGGCTAATTCTAGGACTGCATGCGATTTTCATTTCATTTCCCCTCTAGGTAGGTGGACACTTATTCTTCAGTCTGCTCACTGACAGAACAGGTAGGTGAAGGGCAAACTCACTCAATGGGTTTTCACATCAGAGGGGGCCTTTCAGGGGTGAGGGGACTGGGAATTGTGAAGACAATTGTAGAAGGCAAAATACAGTAAAACGTGTCAAATAACGTTCACCTTCCTGTAAGAATATTAAAATAATTTGGTCATAAAATAGTTGTCTTAGCCTCCAAACTGCAAGAGACAATAACTGAGGATTTTTGAATAGATGAAGAGAGAACTACAGAGAATTACAACTTATTTTATAGTCAAGTTGCCATTGTACCAACTGCATCATTAAATGTGAACTTAGAAAAAGTGATCCCCACAGATTTCACATAGGGGTGGATCTGAGCACGGTTGGCTGTTTGAACATGTGGCTCTGTTGTTATACGGTGACCTGCCCAGAGTGTACGCCTCCTCTCACCCAATGACAATGGCTTCAGCACCACTCCAATCCTTAATAGGATACGCTCCCCCAACTTTTTCTTTCGAAGTATTTACAATTGAAACTTTTTTTCAGGCCTGCCTATGGCCCTCTCCAAAAAATGCCAGCTGACCAGGCCGTTTAATACACCAGTTACAACAGTCTTGCTATGAAAAAAAACAGAAAGCACTAAACGCACGAATAGTAAGGAGAGAGTGTGGAAAAGGTTTTGGCTTACTTCAAACCGCTCAGGATAGAAATCCTCTGAAAAAGACAAGATAGATTCATCTGTAGTAAGACAGAGTGGATGCAAAATGGGATAGCACACAACGCGTTGAATCACGGAGACTCTATCTGCATCTTTCTCAGCTTCCCAAACACAATTAGGATTCTTCTCAATTGTCTCATGAGTGCCAGATAACAGATTTTCCCAAACACATCTATTATGAATCTTACGGAGACACAATTTGAGCTACAGTCATAGAGAAGTGGGCCGTCATGACTCGGGGTTATTAATGTGGTTTCTGCTCTGCTCAAGGACACTTGTCTACTCATATGCCTGGCCTCAATTGATCCATAGCCCTCCACAGATGCACTGTAGAATAGACTTCTGAGGTTGTGTGTGTATCTTGTTATGCTAAAATTGTGAGGAACAAAACCCGATTACACAGTCAAGCTTGGTTTATGTCGAGGTTAGGGTATGTGTCCAGGAAATGAACCTAAGTCAATGTAAAAACCCCAGGCGGGGAGCATACATACATCTGCAGCGAGTTCCAAATCAATAGGAAGAACAGGGAGGTTTTTGTTTTCAGCACACAACGAAGATGGAACATCTGCTAAGACAAGTCGTACACAAATGCACTTGTGGAAAACTTGTCACCTAAGTTTAAACTGCAAACTGGTGTAACACAAACTGATATAAAACTGAAGCACAAAAACACAATGACAGCAGAAAGTAGGTGGATAAAGAAGAGTCTGGTAGGTAGCGAGAGCTCTTTTACCTGTCATGCCACAAACGTAGACAGTTGCTCGTCATGAAGTATTGGGAGAAAGGTCCCTATATTAACTTTATGTCATAGACATAATACAAAGCATACATATCATTTTGATATCTTGTAGTAGACAGTAACTGTAAACCTAACATTCCTTATGACAAAACAGAGAAGTAGGAGGACACAAGGGGGAAATAAATGCATTGACTCATGTTTCATATAATGAGTAAATGTCTATATGCAACTCATAAAATTAAGAATACAATTAAAATGATATGTTGTCAGACTTGTTGTGGTCAGAACTGTTACAAAAGGAAATTGAGAAGGCTGACTTAATTATACATTCTGACTGTAAGCATGAACCTTTTCCTTGACAGCTATGAAAGGTGGCATTGATTTTCATCTTTCTCTCAACCTCTGTCTACATCATCGTATGCGCTCTTTCTCTCTCTGCACTGAGCTCAACCCCAAGCCATCCTTCAGAGTACAGAAATCAAAGACATTGAAATGAAGTGATAATATCGTGGGTAGTACACAGCACATCTCCCAACTGGTCAAAGACGCACCGATACAAGCACGTACACCGTGTCAACATACTGTATCTTCAAGAAGCCAAACACCATCAAAACAGAACGACGGAGTAGACTGAAGGATAAATTAAATAATGCGTCAAAGGAGCAAATAAACATTAAAGAATACCTCTCTGTGAGACTAAATATCAATAAACATGCTTTCTCTCTGGACATACTGTAATAACAGGAAATAAAATTCTACACATGGCTTCAACTAAATGGCGTTTTGGGATAACTAAGAACTATTAAAATGTCAAAGCTCAAATCTTGCAATAAAATGCACCTCAATGTATATTAACTCTTCGGGGAAAATGAGTGAAGGATATTGCCAATTTATTACCCTCTTCAGCCAGAATCATTTATCACTTCACTAGTCGTCTTATTCAGCCCGATTTAAAATGGCCACTGCATTTCCGCTTCGGGAATTTCATTACTGGTCTTGGGACAGAGGAGAAGACATGAGGGCAGTGTTAGTGAGAAAGAGTACAAAATGCAGCCAGCGTTCAGTTGGGAGTCTGTTTTTACCATAGTGCTGCTCCTGAGTACCAACACATCATATATATACTGTAATATAAATATATACATACACATATGTATGTACAGATACTGACTTACATGGGATATAAATGGGCTAGATGTGTAGTCTCAGGCAAAATGTCCACAGACTGCTAGTTTACTGCCAGAGAACACAATACAGCTCCATACATTACTTTGATTTATCATTTCCCTGTGAAGAAAACATTTCTGAGGACTTGTCGTCATGCAAGTCTCTAAGTCCATTAATAGTAATCTATATTCATTTTCTTAAACGGATCAATGGTTTGGTTGTACTGTGATTACACCAAGTCAAACAGCTGTATACACTTAGATTTATAACTGGAGAGTAAAAGGTTTTATAATTCTCATTCAACAATTTGGAAACAATGCCCACATGCTAAACACTGCTGACTTATCCAACTAGAAAGCATCTCTTCTTTATCCAGATCTCTGATCTAATCAGACTTTATATGGAGATGTAATTATCATAAACCCAAAAGACAAAAATAACATTGCTTTACAGCACAAGACAAGATGGTGCCGCTGTTCTTGTATCACAAATGAAGCAGGTTTTAAGAATTTATAAATGGGGGAGAAAGTGAAAGACTGTCAATGTCTGCCATGAACATACAGAAATAAAATATTTGATATGAGAAACAGAACAAAAAATGCCACTAATATAAGACAGGGACTTAATTATGTAAATGTGGTCAAATACTGTCCTAGTCTTAAGCATTTAATGAGAGCTTTTATTGGAGCTTGTGGTGCACTTGTTGCATTTGTGATATAAATGTACTATGTAATCATTTTGCTTTGTTGAAATTGACTGACGAACTAAAGAACTCAAAGTATCGAATGAACGCACTTGATAGACACACACGTATTAACATCATAGTTTAAATTTCCTATGCCCTGAGAGCCTAATCTGGTTACCAGTAACATGAGATTCGCTCAGCCCACAGGGAGTAGCAGTGGAGGAGAGGCGGTTGCATAAGGAATTAAGGGCAGGGCAGAAAAGGAGTTGAGGAGGAGGACAGCATATAGGAGGACAAGGTGAAGACTGT
The DNA here is from genome assembly GCA_032359275.1 of Microctenopoma steveboyesi. Taxonomy (NCBI): domain Eukaryota; kingdom Metazoa; phylum Chordata; class Actinopteri; order Anabantiformes; family Anabantidae; genus Microctenopoma; species Microctenopoma steveboyesi. The sequence goes on along the minus strand of JAUMHF010000010.1, from coordinate 12,438,825 downwards.
CAGATCAACTTATCGACAGCTCAACTTCCACAGGGATGAATAGAAAGAATGTGTGTGTGTGTGCCAGTCCTGATGATCTTTTACCATGCTGCTGCCCTAAGGAAACACAGATTCCTGTGGGTGTGCGGGTCTGGACGCTACATGTATGAGTTTGCGTGAATATGTATCTGGAGGAGAACAAGCACGATGACAATATGAGAAAACCAAATGTTTTGTGAGCACAGCATTATCCAATATGTGCTATATCCTGACACTCACATAAAGCAGTAGTTATTATTTTCATGTGGTCACCACAAGATAAGTCTGCAGCTCATTTCAAACCCACACAAACAGCACACATGTTGCATGCTAAGTACATCTGTCAGAGTCGTGTTCCTGTCAGGTTGATAGTAGAAGGTGTGCATGGTATTTCAGAGCCTGTTTGCACACAATTCAATCACGTCCAAAATATTGACATTAGTCAGATGTGTGATGCTGCTATTTACAAAGTGCCAACAAAGAAAATTCACTAATGTGAAAAATGTGAACTGAGCACCTGTAAGAAATAATTGCTTTCTGCCCTTTTTTTGATTTGCCATAGACACATGTGCAAAAGCATCCTCCCCCCTCTCTTTTTTCTTATCCTAACACATATTGGAAAGCTTTTGATGATGCTTGAAAGTGGCTGAAGTAGTCTTGAAGCAATTACAAAGCCCCATTAATTGTCCTTTAATGCATATTGTGGTTGAAAAAGCTTATCCGATCTTTAATTAAACCCACGCTAGGGGTGAAATATCTGCACTGGTTCAGCACAAAACAAGAACTGATCAAGACAAAAACATTTTCTTTTAAAATTTTTATCCAAAGGCAACACCTCGTGTAAACTGCCAAGGCTACCAGGCAGAACAAGGGACATATATACAATACCAAAAACTATTATTTTTATTGTGGCGAGATCATTTCACCTTGTTACCATGTAGAGCATAAACGCTGTACATACGGAAGTTTTCCAAGTGTTACAGCCAGTTAACTACTACAGCAAAAGCATTACTTTCACCTAAGCCATATTTCGAGCAAAGCTATTACTTTCACCTACCGACCTCAGCGCCACAGGCCACAGAATGTGGCCATCCACCCTCAACCAATCCCCTTCAAGCTCTTGACATGGTGACTTCTAAAGTCCAATGGGCTTAGCGCTGCCCTCTTTTGGGGGAGCCAAAATTGCCTTTGCATGCACAAACACAATTTCATTCCTCACTCGCACTCTTTTCTCCCCACTGCTTTCCTTTCATTTATATTTGCCCATGCTTTCCCTTGTAGTGTCTGCATACGGGAAGATAGCTGCAACATCCCTGGTCTCTCTCCATCTCATTTCTAGAGCAGCAACTGTGGAGAAGAGAGGGTGCTCGTGCATGTGTATTCATGGGCATAAAAAAAAAGCAAGCCAAGCAATTATTCAGGATTCACACAGCTATTCTAGCCTAATGAGGTGGTGGCTAATTGCTAGGTCCAGACAACAGCTATTTGGAGCCGGCTGGCAAACAGTGTGGAGCAAAGATGGAAGCCACAGAAAAGGTGGGAGGAGTGAATAACAACAATCGACAAAATGAATGCGAATGGAGAAGGAGCCAAAAAAGCTAGTCAGACACCTTCCATGAGTTGGCTTCTATGCAAAGACATGCTTGTCTTTTTGCTAGGTGGTTTCCTATGTAAAAACTGTTGTTTTCACGCATTGGATTAGAGAGTTTGGGGGCAGGGGGCTGAGGCCCAGCTTACCCATTCCCTGTGAGTTTGGCTGTGTGATTACAGCTGGTGATTATAACAAGCATCCTGACAATCAATGTTGAGTCTAAAGACATCACACAAGTACATCAAACAGCGAGGCAAAATACGTGCCGCTACTTGTACTGTACAGACTAGTAGCCATTTCTGTTCCTATTCTTTTTTTCCACTCTGTGTTTCTTTTTCTGCATTTTAGAGGATGTGCCAGGCAAATTATCACCTGTAGAGTTGCTGGAGAGGATGAGAGTGAATGCATTTCAGTGATCAGGTTTCATTAAAGTTTGGTAAGGAGAGCTGGCAAGAGGGGCTAGGCGTGACCAATGCCTGTTGAAACCTATCAGTCTTATCAAGCATTAACAGTAGGCTACCAAAAGCAATGAGTGCAGCCCTTAGTGAGGTGCACTTAGTCCTTTATAGTTGTTCAAGTCAATTTGCTTAGCATTACGGCCATTGTGCCAGCATACAAAAAGCACTCAAGAAACGCAGAGCTACAGTTCACAAACACTCAAAAATAGGTACATTTTCTGCTTTAAAGCAAATTTTTCAAAGCCCCAGATCAGCAGCAGCTTACCCTCTGGTTCTACATACATTTATAAACTACTTCAGCAAAGTACTGGACATATTTAATCTAAAACTAAATGGACACTCACAGTTTCAATGTGCAAGGTGGTCAGCCAAGGGTTGCAAATGAGCAATGGAAAACGTGTTTCCTTTATACATTATGTTAATACAAAACGAATTATAATAGGATACACTATTTGGAGCCAGTATATCATTAGGCCACAATGTTATGAGAGGGCAAAACAATGATAAACTGGAATCAGACTTGGTTAGTTATGCCCAATAAAACAAAAGGACTGGACTGACAGGCAACAGCAAAACATTTTAGCCCATATAAAAGAGTCTACTGTCTTTCCTATAAGCATAAATGTGTAATATGAGAAGATAGTGTACTGTAATAGATGAATTTTGCTCAGATCCATCCTTCCAGTATGGTGATCGTATGAAGAGAACGATTGGGAGTAGTGCGGACAGAAATCAGCAGCGCTGTAAACACAGTGGTGCTCTGCACTCAATTAGTATGCCTGGCAGTGCTGTGTACCAGCCTCTGGATTCATTGTACACAAGCACGTGTTGTGCTAACGCCCATCAAAAGCATACAGTTAAACAAAGAATTGCAGAGACACAGCTCTCTCCTCCCAGCATCTTCCTCTTCCTGTCATCTCAGCCTTGTTTTGCCTTGGTTGGCTCTCTCGCTCACATAAACAGAAAATGAGAGAGCAAGAGAGAAACAAAGGCGTCGTACTGCACGCACTTACACAGCATCTCTGTCGGAGTTGGTTCCAGATGAATAAGGCAGAATACCAAGTGGCCCACTTATACGCTACGCAGAGACAAATAGACCAGTCAATCACTGCAGGCTGCTTGTGAATAACAAATGTTATTGTGTGTTGGTGTGTGTGGGACGGGGTGGGCCTTTTACACATTTACATTTACAAAAGATTTTTTCTCTATGTTTTGTTCCACAAACTTATCTGTGTACATGGGCATGGTGGTACAGTATAGAATATACCAGGTGTTTATATGGTTAAGAGGAAAGAATGCTGTTTTTTAGTATTATAGATTATATATATATATAATAAAAAGTACTGCTGTAAGGTCGTTCTGTTTAAATGTTGCTGCCAGAGTTAAGTCTGCAGAGCTTTGTTGTATAGAAGAGGAATACTCATACCTAACTCATTGTACCAACTCCTCCCACCAAGCTGTGAGTCATGCATGAGCCTCCCCCTTGCTGCCTCTCTAGACCTGTGTGGTGTGGTAGACCCGTCAGAGGGTCACCGAGAAGGTGCAAGCATTACTATTCGACAGAACGGAAGCCTGCCCTGTGGGATTGGAGCCTCTAAATTACATCAGAAACACAAACATATGTACACGCACACATTCTGCAGTATAAACTGTCACAATGCTCACCAACATTGTTACACAGAAACTTGACAAATTTATTGTGCAGCTTCACTTTCTCCATAGGTGAAAGGCAACAGTAGTAACCCCAGGCAATGTCATCACTTCCAATACGAAATAAACTTCCTGCCAGTCAGAGTGGCAAGAAGACAAATGGTCAAAATCCACCAAGTGCTGTGTGGAAGCTCTAAAGAAAGTAAGTAAAGGAGCAACACCATACACAGCTCAACTTCAGATCAACTTTGTGCTGCAGGCAGGATTAATATAAATATTTTGTAACAAATGCTTTTCTCACGGTTCCTATTTCCTTTAGAAATAATAAGTAAGTATAAATGCTTTATCAGCGTTTAAAGGCAATCATTTGTGTGACCACATATACATGACAATGAAGCCCCTCTTACACTGCACAAATGTGAATGTATGAAACTAAGGGACGTCCCACATGTATGTTTCACCTTATAAACAGTTTTTCTTAAATTCGGAATCCAACATACTGTTTCCACTTCTTATTACTCAATGTGACGTTCCACTAACACGACTTATAGTCTGGTATCTAAGTACTAGTACTAATTGACTAGTATCTAGTCAATTAGTTGACTTGAATAAAACACTTGACTTGAATCAAACACTTAAAATGCCATATACAAGTGAAATTGTTTGTCTGGCTGATGCCCAACAGGTGATCAAAATCCAATAGACAGATCACTTCAATTTACCTAGAATCAAATGTCAATTGTGAAAGAAAGCTGCACAATGGAGCCTTTTCTCTATGTGTGTGTTATATTCCCTTCAGTCTTCAAAGTGTCAATCTGCTACTAAAACAAATAAACAATTACTTAAAGATTGTTTATCACATGAAACTTGACTTAGTGTGTCATTATGGCTGTACGGATGTGCAGGTGTGACTGTATACAAGTTTTTATGGTATGTTGTTACTCTTTTGGCTCTTCGCACTGTCTATCGTCGCCATGAATGAAAGCCATCCACAAAGTAATGTGGGAAGAATAATTATGCTAAGTTCTAATGCTCAGCAGAGAATGAAAAGCAGCAGAAATCACTTTTTTCAAGTTCGTTTCAGAAGACAAATTTTAAATTTTCACTTCTCTTTTGTCCAAATTAAAGTACATGTACATGCAAGTGAGAGTGTGTTGTGTGTGTGTGTGTGTGTGTGTGTGTGAGTTTCGCTTGCATCCCCCAGATAAGTGGAATCCAAGCTATAGGATTTCTGTGGCAACAGAAATTAAACTACAAAGATAATACTACAAAGACCATTTTAAAGCTGCCCATTAAAGTAATGTAGAAGACAAATCAAGGACACATGACAATAAATGCAAAAGCCATTTTACTCTGGAGGAAAAGCAAGCATAACCCCGTCAATGAGGATGTGCGTGAGAGCCACACGTCCTGTTTGCCCATCACAAAAACAAAAGTGACGCAAGATCTTCAGACCCCGCAGCATTCATTTCAAACACGTACCAAAAACACTCCTCAATTTAAAAACTCCTACCTTGGTTTTCACATCAGGCTCAAGGAAGATTCAGTGAAGGTTGAGATTTTCAGAAAATGTTAAACGCTCAAGGACACGAGGCAGCTTGTGTGACAAGAAACACGTAAGGAAAAGAAGATGTCGAGGGGATTTAGACCCACGTTCAACTTGAACCAGCTTCTCAGTGTCAAGAGGAAGTAGAAAGAAGATCAAATATGATGTTCAATGTTCCAATCTGGCAGAACTGAGGGAGGCAGAGCCAGCATTCAAGAGATGTTCAACTGTAGTGAGGGTGGAAAGAACAGCACAATAGAAACCAGCTACAGCAGTGCATGCACGCCATGTAAGAGGCTGACATACTGTTCTATAACACATCTGCAGAAATATATGTTGTGCATCCTCGTTAGCGGGACGCTTCTTGAATTGATTCTAATTTGCACCTCATGAGTGTTCTGTATTTGAAATGTCACTTGAGTCTGAGGCGCTGGCTGGGCTCTCGGTCATTGTAGACGTGTGATACTGTAGTATGACAACCCCTTAACAAGAAAACACTTCACAAGTTGCAAGAAGACAAAGAGCAGGGGAAAGTGAACTTTAACCAGCAGCCAATATGACCTACTTCTAGTGTAGTCGTGTTCAAAAACAAAAAGAGATAACGAGCCAGTGTCAAAGCTTATCTTCTCATTTGTCTGAGACTTTTACAGAGATGGGAATCACTCAGAACTCACTGCTTAACCAGACGGCCTGCAGTGCACACGGACTCTTTAAAGGTTTCTCTTTTGTTTGCAGTTTTAGATTTGATCAGGCTGCTGCTGAGGTCCTTTCCTCTACTCAACGCACACATTCGCAAAGCAGACACATATCCCGCATGTCTTTCCACAGAGCGCACGTTGCTATGCTCCCTGATGCCCACACACTGCTACCTGTCATCTTCTAAACCAGTACTGGAAAACTGTTAACGCTCCCCACAGGCACAACACAGGAATCCTGGCCTCATCACTCGCTCCGCTCTCTCACGGACTGAGGGATCTCTCTGCGTTTCTTGGCAGAGATGCTATGCCAAACATGCCTTTTGTTTGAAATGTCCAACAGCCAATAGAGCCAACCAGGCCCGTACCACAATGTCCAGTCACACTGTGTCATTCTGTTGTAACAATCAAATGTCAACTAAATCCCTGATGAAAAATAGCCATGTCTTAATAAACACATGCAAACATGCTGATCGGGCAGTCACCCTGTTTAAATAAAGCCAGTATGAAGTGCTGAATGTTAATTGTGAATAAATTGTGTGTATGGGTGTTTTTTCCCTAACTAAGGTGTTTCGACCATCTCACACAATGGGATATGAGGCTATTTTACCTACCTGTGTGCCTGACGGTGGCACATGGAAAATGCAGCTGACCTACACTCTGAACTGTATTTGATCGCCTCCTGTGGGGACGCTCAGAGAACCGGAGCTGCTGCTGCTGCTGCTCTGCTAACACAGTGCTCGTGCTACACCATCAGCACAAGCTAGCCGCCTACCAATGTCTGCACACACTCACTCACACCGTGGCCAAGTAAGTCAAAATGTTCCACTCACGGTCATTGCAGAATGAGCCTCCATAGGACGTCATGGTGCAGTCGCAGGTGAAGCCCTCCCACTGCTGGAGACACACCCCCTGATGATAGCAAGACTCCTCCGTACAGGTGGTACTGGGTCCTGAGGTCATGAACACACGTATATATATGTGTGAGACACGGGTGTCAGAGTTCCTCAGTCGCATTGCTTTCCTGCCAAGAATCAGATTATGTCCGAGAGGTGTGTCACATGTGCTTTCTGAAAATTAGGTGAGGAACACCTTTCAGAATAAAAAGAATCTTTGCCAAGCTCTCCTCTGCACTCCACTCCTCTGGGCAATGACAGCCGGGGTTTTCTTTTTTTCAATCCATTTAGAAGTGTGTAATATTTACAGTCGAGTACAAGGTTTGCCACCACGTTGAATCCGTACTTGAACGATGCTTAAAAGGAAAAAGATAGATTTATATTTACACTGTTTGTAGTAGCTACATCATTGCATTGAGGATCTGTTAATGTGAGTATGTTTAGACGTGTTTTGGCCCCATGTGTTGATTTAATTTAAACTAGAAACTAGTGTTGGTAGAGCATTCTTTACTGGTGTCAAAGCCTTAAAAAACACAAATGTCACATTTCTGATAGTGATACTCGTGTTAATAAACTCAGTGACTGGAACCAAATGAAGCAGCTGCTCATCCACCAACTGAAAGTGATTTGATTAATGCTGCTTAGAAATGCATTCAGATTAAACTTGACATTGATTCAAGGTTGAAAGCTGGTGTAATCGCTAGACTAGGGGCACATTTGCATTGGAAATGAGTGGTGGTACATTTTAGCTTCAGCTTGGTATCTCCAGTGTATTTGTTTGTGCGCGAGTGTGTTTGGTGGGGGAGCGCTCTCCTGTCGTTCCCTCCCACAGTCATGGATGGCTGAAGACATTTAAATTGTCAATTAGAAACCCCACCATTGTAATTTCTCTGCGGAATTCCAGCCAATTATTCACGTAGATAATGTGAATGACTGCTTTGAGAATGTCTGTTTCCACTTTGCTGTTGACCTGACTGGCATTTTCACATGAATGATAAGATATAAAATAATAGGTTAGCAGCTGTTTCCTTTTGTTGACTCCATATTAGCAGCCATTAGTACTAGAAACTAGTGAGATGAATTATTATTGCCTGACTCTCAGAATGAGTTGGAAAAAGGTTTCGGGAGCAAGATCAAGAGAAGCACGAGAGAACTCCTTTACGGATGAGTATGCATGATGGTTGTTGTGTGGTGAGAATTTGTGTTAAAATCCCAACACAAACATTTTAAATAGAGATGGTTCAGTGCCAGATTAATTTGTTTCTGCATAGATAAACAGCCATCTCATTGTGCCACTTACAAATAGTCTAATTAAAAAAGGACACAGCCCAACCCCCGAAAAACCTGCAGACAATACATCATAAAATAAAAAATAAAATCAAAGAAAAGCAATAACCAATCAACGACACCTTCTGCTCCTCCGCGTTCACTAAACTCAGTGTCATTCCTTTTTCTCTTAGTAGTTTCTAACCATATCTATGAAAAGGTTCCCTTGAGGACGTAATTAGGAATATTGACATAATTAATAACCACTTCACATAATTACTTCCACTCTTCCTATTATTGTCCAACTATTGATTGACCAATCGCCTCTTTCTTTGGCTGCCTGTTATTGAGTGTCGTGTGTTTGTTGGAGCATAAAACTTCATCTGCTGCGTTTGCTCCAAATGTTTGGAAATATGAAGCAATGAGGAGAGGGAGGAATTCTAACATCTGTGTTACAAAAAACAAACTTAACACACATCTTCACGTCCGGCTGCTGTCGCTTCTACAGTTGACAGCTGCATTACGACTAAAGCGTCTGGCAATGTCAATCAGGCCAGAGTGCTCAGCTGGAGTTTGGTTTGAGCCATTAGTTCAATGTTTAAAACTCTAAATATATCTCAACCAGGTTGTCCACTCCTTTGGCGTCTCATTGTGGCACAAGTGCAACGTGACACGTGTAGCTTTAAAGAAGTAAACGCAACGTGTCTATAAGGAATGTGTTCTGACTATGTCAATCATCCGTCTCATGTGAAGGGATACGACACCACTGCAGTCAATCCAGCCGTCTACACAGCCCACCTGTCGGCTTGATGCTGGCGGCGCGCTGGGCTCTGAGCACACGTGACGTGCAGGTGACCTACACTTGAACACGCTGCTCATGCTGGCACTGTGAGATCTTTGCGACAGAATGAGACGGGCGACCACAAAGATAAGCCAGGGGAATCAATATTTGACGCCCAGAGCAATGGCATACAATATTAAGCCATGTCTGCTTGAGACAGAGCTGGTCCCACAGGAGACAGGAGTTTGAATCTGGGGTGAGACATATACATTGCTCACAACAACTAAATTCTGTTTCACAGCAGTCCTTTTTACAGCAGCACACAAGACACTGAAGAACTTTATCTCACTTAACCTAAGCATGAATTGTTCTGTCTACTCCTCACCCAGTCTTTGTGATTAAAATCAACCAACGCATGACTCTAAGTCATGACGACTTGTCCAACATGCTAATGGGTACCTTTATTGTCACTATGACAGTGGTGTCATTATCGTGATTGTTGGATGACAGTGTGTTGTTTATTATAGTAGACAGATCCAGTATGTTACTCACTCTCTGTCTTGTTTTCTCTTGAGTTACACTGAGCCAGCAACACTGTTTATATACCCATACTTAAATTCTCTAAATCTCAGTTTCCTTAGCTTCTCCCCATTGTGATCTTTGTTGTTGTGAGTCAATAGAGAGCGAAAAGAGCAAACTCAATATTCTGGCCTTTGTATAGCCTTGGGTCTAGAGAGACTCAAGCAGCAGCCAACTCTGACTACTCTGGATCCCCAGTCTACAAACCGAATATAACCTGAGCACCAACTCGGTCAGGACACTGGCAGTGATCCATACCCAGGATAAAACGGCATTTTGGACAAGTCGTCTTCATTTGTCTTTGGCAGAAATTCGATGATTAGGTCTGAGCTGATTCTTTTTGTTGTCAATCAACATCATAAAAACTATAAACATTTAAACATCTAAAGGTTTTAATTTAACTGGTGTCATTTGGCTTCGGAATGTATGGAGAAGAATAATATTCTGAATTCGATTAGGGTTAAATTGGATAATCAGTCTACAGTAACAGTCTATGCACTGATTTTTTAGCGGCCTCGGGTCTGGCTAAACCATTATTTATCAAAAAGGTCCACCCTTCTAACACCGGTCAATTACAACTGCTCAGCTCCTTGGCACATCCAATCATTAACTAATATTAGCATCCATTTCAGGTGCCTGAGGGAGTCAATATGATACCTTAATGCAGTTTTAAACTGTGTTTGGAGCAAAGTAATTGAGGTGTATTACTGCAGGCAGGTAATAAGACTGGCTGGCAGAAGTAGTGGCGTTAGGGATCGAGGAAAAAGAAAAAAAACCTGGATCACTGTTGCATCGGGTTGGCCAGTACAGCCCTCAGGGAAATCAAGTCTACGCTCTCCAAAGCTCTGTGCGCCATTGAAACATAATGGCGGGGGGTGGGTGGTTTGCAACAGCCAAAATCTACTGTTATACTCAGGATTAACTATCCAACCCGGGTGCCAAGCAGTCTGAGACACGGTGGTGCACTGAGGACGACAGAAGTAAAAACAAAACAAATGCAAGATTGATGAGGCCAGAGCTAGTGAGGATGGGGTGTCACCGAGATTAGCCCCACTGACAATAACATTAGAGGAGCGATACAACTCCCTCATGCGGGTTTTATGGGGCACTAGAGACAATATACAGAGGTCAGGGGCCTAGATTGTAAAGTCTGTCTAGAGCTGTGGGAATTTAGTCACTGGTCACTGGTGTACATCAGGAAATTACAGCAGAAGTGAGTTACAGAAGTAGATCTGGACCATCTGGACGTTTGAGGATGAAGAATGGTGGAGAAAGTGGATTGTTAGGGTTCTAATAAATGTTTGCTGAAGCTGTTTTTATGATCCCACTGATGTATACCCCCGTGATATACATCAACATCATCTGTCCTGCTACCAAGGACTTCTCATCACCAGGAGCACCACCTTCCTGCTTATGCCACGGCAACGGTCAGGTCCTTACTCTGACACAATGGGTGTGAATGAAACTATTCTCAACACAGAATCATGTTTTGCTGTGCTGCATCTAAATAAACCGCCAACATGTTTGTTCATAACCTCCCACATGTCCCCCACACACACAGTATAAAAATACACAGCAAATTTCATTGTGAGAAAATAGTTGCAGTATTGTTTCAACTTGTTGTTATAATCAGTAACTAAAGGCTGCTTTTAGATGTCTACCCATTTTCTCATTCACCAGAATAGGTTTATATGTATAGTCAGACTAGTATAATTATTGTCAAATCAAGGTATTGTTGCTTATGGCGAAGACACAACATGTCACATAACCATCACAGAGGTGAACTTGTTCCCACTCACCATCGCAGCCTCGTTCCACCTGGCCCACCCTGTGGAGGGCATCTGCGATCAGGTCGGGGAGTCTCCCATTCAGGTCTACGGAGGCCAGGCAGCCCTGGTACCCGTCCCGGGACGCAATGAGCTTGGGCAGATTGCTGTACATGTTCTTCGTCACGCCACCGATGTACAGCTCCCCTGTAAAACACGCACACAGCAACAACCCAAGAAATGAAGATTAGCTTTGCACAACTTATACAGCTATAGGGAGATGCCCTAAAACGTGAAAAGAATCGTCACTACAAATTGCTGAATTTGCGATCATCATCTATTGGCAGCTATTGCACATTAGGCCTAAATGAAGAGGTCCAACACATTTACGGTTTGTGGGTAAGAACTGTTCCTTATCGACAAGCCAAAAGTGCTATAATATGGACCTCCTTGGTGGCTGCTGTTGGTATTATGTAGATGAAGGAGCACCATTCTTCCTCAGATTGCTGCTACCTGTGCAGATAAATACCGCTAAATGCCATAATCTGCATTTCTATACAAAATAGTTTCTAAATGTTACTTCATATGAACTTTAATGTATTTTACATTTTCTCAACATAAATGTCTCCTGCATGTTGCTGTTAAAGGCCATAGGGCAGGTTCATGACCCAGCTGTGGGCATGAAACGTTTGTGGGAATCACAGGTTGTGAGTACAGAGCTGTCTGCGGCTGATTCACTGTGAAGGTGTTAGGTACTAAATGCGCGTAGCAGAAAGTGAACATTACACTAACCGAGAGACGACGCACTGGCATTTTAAAGGCATGCACTGTGAACAGTCATTAGCGTGCCTGTGACAGACGTCCTCTGACTAAAGGCTACTCTTTGACATGAGTAGACAGCAGGGCAACAAGCAGGGCTTTCTCTGAGGAAGGAAGCAGACGTTCCACAGCACAGCCGAGTAATGGGAAACCTCACTCCTCCAAGACAATTACGGCATCTTTACATTACAGCATTAAAGGAAATATCCATCCCCGTTTTAACGTCAGTAGAAATGTGTAGAAAATGCCAAGTGAAATTATGAAAATCACTAAGAGGCCTTTGATGTATGTGCATACTGTATGAATAAACAAAGTTTGAAATGCTTCAGGCGTTTCTCATCATCAAAACTCCTGCTTTACCCTTTATCTTTAAGACGGCATAAACGGAACATCGAGCAAAACCTTTCACACAACGGGGTGAAACATCAGAGAACCGTTCTACTCGCACACACTGAAAATAAATAGATAGTTTTCCACAGCTCAAAACCAGAACTTTCAACTTTAGCACTCTGGGAACCAATGAGCCACTGGGTCAATTATGTTTGAACTCTGTGTAATGAAATGAGTCAATGATGTTTGCCAACTCCTCTCTAAAATTAATGAGTGCTTGACACTTCATATTTCCCAGCTGGGGCTCCCGGGCATTATAATCAATACAATGAATTCATTAGCTGTCTGAATGAGTGATGTCCTGAAATCGTAGCTGTGAGAACCATTTAGCAAATATGAAATTACTGGTATGGAGTTAATCTCTAAAGAGCAAACAGCACATTGTCCTGAGTTTGCACTGACTGTGTAACTGCAGTAGACAGGAGAGGTGAAACAGCCAGATGTACTGTAAGGATTAGCCATGCAAGGTTTGTTTCCCTCAGTGCAATTAAGTGTACAAGAAACAACTAAATATGCAGCACACATACTTACACCCACACAGAGGGCTCTTGTGTTCATTGTGGAGTCAAACACTTTAATTTGAAATAAAGTTTGACTTTCATGTTCATATGCACTATGAACACTTTAATCCACAGTATACACTACGACTCATCCAATCGCAGTTTTGATACAGGTGTTTACCACAGAAGGGCCAGATCCTACATCCATCTACTACTACTCCAACTACTAGAAGCAAACTCAGCATCTAACTGTGTAATGGTGCAGCTCTGCTGTCCCAGCAGTAATAAAAGCCTGTGCTGCTGAAGAGCTCAGAGGTGACACACAAAGTGGGACCAATTACAGCCTCCCAGACATCGCCAGAGACCACCCCCCTCCACATCTCTACGGTTACCATAATGACCTCTCAGGGGCAGATGGGAGGAGTTGAGTTGCTATATGATATGGGGCCCCTGGAGAGCACCTGACTGCACAGTCCAGAAGAGCACATTGACATTAACATTTAAACTGAACTATTAGGGCTGGAATATAAATGTGATGATGGTTTAATTGTATTTCAAAATGTGGAAACCTCCTATATCCAAGACAAAAACCAAGCCAATGATAAAAGTGTGACGTGAGTGACAAATCAGGACAGGAGGATTGTTTCCATGAGCACAGCATGGTGCTGCAGACATTAAAGGGTCTGAGCCTCCTTAGAAAGTACAGTTGACGCCGGGACTTTTTGTGCATAGTGGTTGTGTGAGTTGACCAGTACACGTTCAACTACAGACACAACCTCCTCTGGCATCATCAACTCAAATGCAGGGAGTCCGGCACCAGTCTCTCAAAGGCCTTCATGATGTGTGAAGTCAGAGCCGCTGGTCTGTAGTCATTTAAGACCCTGGGACGCAGGCTCAGGTTGAAAATGTGTTGGAGAACACCACATAGCTGACAAGCGCAGGCTTTCAGCACCCTGGGGCTGACTCCGTCTGGCCCTGCAGATTTTGTGGGGGAGGGGAGGGACATGTGGGGGAGGGAGGTTGTGTAGCTATGGTGCAGGTGGCTCTGAGACCCAGGCTGGAATCTATTGATGAAATAATTTGTTGGCTCGTCTCCCTCAGTCACCTGGCTGCTGGTCTTATAGCCAGTGATGGTCCTCATGCCCCTCCACACCTCCCTGGTGTTCTGCTGCTGGAGGCTCTGCTCCACTTTCCCCTCCCTGATCCCGAGACAGAACCCTCTGGACCCTATTCCCTGCCTCCTGTCACCAGACCTGAACGCCTTCTTCTTCTTCTCGTTGAAGATAGACTTTATGTCCTTGGTGACCCAGGGCTGGTTGAAGCAGTGAATGGTTTTTGTGGGAACATGGGTGTCCACACAGATAATGATGTAATCTCTGATGCATTCTGTCAGTCCATCAATGTCCTTACCATGAGGCTCAGAGTCTTCAAAGCACGCCTGCAGGGCTTCGTTGGCCCTACCTGACAGTTTCTTTACTGCTTTAACAGCGGCAGGCTCCGTTTAAACCAAAGGTATGTACTGAGGAAGGAGGTGAACCAGGTTGGAATCTGATTTGCCCGGGGGCGGGGGGGCAGTGGAGCTGCATGTTTGTTAGCATACAATAGGTTCAGTGTTTTCTCGCCCCTGGTGGGACAGGTCACAAACCAGCTGAATGTGGGAGGGGTACTAGTGAGGTTGGCGTGATTTAAGTCTGCAGATATAATAAAGAGGGCGTCAGGATGTCTGGTGTGCAGGGTGGAGGTGATGTGTTTGAATCGGTCGTCGCAACCTATGATCACATGACTCTACTTCGCCACCGGTAATAACACTGCTACATTTGATTGAAGTTGGTTCTAGCTGACATGCAGAAGACAGACAGTTCAGATTCAGAAACTTTATCAAGATGACCCAAAGATGTAACTGTCGATAAGTACTGAATAAACTGTCTCAACACTTTTTATTTCATAACATACTGTACACTCACTTAGTCATGATAGGTTGCTGGGCATAGATACTGCAGATAACCAAAATGCTATCCAGTTAAAATAAATCTACAAGAAAACAAAGTCTGGATGGTTTTTGAAGAAAAAAATGACAAGAAATAAACTATAGCTCTAGTTTTACAGTTGACCCCCAGTCCAAGGGTGTAAAACCAAAGGCACCTCTCTTCTGTGTGAAACCCTTCAAGCCTCTCTGAGAAAACTCTGGGTCTCCCTGTTATGGAAAAGTTTACTTTTGGACAAATACTGTCTAAATACGATAGCTGTGTTAAACTATTCATTTTATTCAGTCAGTACACCTTGTCAAGTGAAGACTAAACCTCTATTTTATCCTCGTCTGTAATTGGCTCCCAAGTGAAGTGATGGCATAGCAGTGCAGTCTTTGCCAATATCTAGCAATAATGTGACATACATTATTTATATCCATCATTAAGAAAAGTTTGATAATGAGAGTGGACCGTGAATGCACAAAGCCTGGTCTCATCTCTAAACAACACTCAGTTCCCTCTTTCCAATTCCCCGGCTAACACAAAGTCGGCCATTAACTTTCATTAAATGCTCTATTAGGAACCTCTGCCTCCCTCTTAAGTCTCCACTCTCTCCTGTCTCCGTTGCTTGTGTTGATTTGCTCTCATGCTGTCTCTAATTGACAAAGATTGAATGATTGCTGATGAGAGACGCAAAAACACAAGCAGACACACACATTTTTGCTAAGGGCATCCGCAAATGAATGACTATTCGGCAGCAGTGGTGTGCTTCAGAGGCAGGGCTGAGACAATGGCAGCCAGCAGGAAGATGCAGCGAATCCGTGATTGCTAATTACAGAGGCGCTCCGATCTGCTAAGATGCCACAACAAGACAATTGGTGTAGAAAATAAATGTTGGCGCTGCTTGTATGTTAATTGCTGATACTAAATTATAAGTTGTATAATTATGTTGTGTGTCTGTGCTTTAGATGTGCGTTCGTATCTGAAAACAAATAGTAGATAAAGAGGCGTTTTGGAAATCTGCGAAGAAAAAAAAGCCTGAAGACGAGTAAAGCTCTAATTATTTGATACAGTAGTGATATGTTTTCACTAACAAGTGCACGCTTGCTCTCTGTCAGTGTTGTTGTAACCACAGGTGGCGTAATGCAGTTCTTCAGTCTCTTCCTCCCTCTCTCTCTCTGAACACTGTCAGAGGAGGCAGCTACATTAGAAAAAGCTGTAAACAGAGTAATTGGAATCAATGAGGGAAAATGCGACAGTAAACAGCTACAATGAGGGGAAATGTACTGCGTCAGCATTTATTTCACACGTTGTCGCCGCGAAACATTTTCTTTCACATCACTCATCAGTATATGAGCTGAACATTTAGGCAATTAATGAATTTCGTGAACACAATCACTTCTGCATAAAAGTAGGAAACAGGGTTTGCCATTGATAATTTAGCATTAAGGCATGTACACCTCAACCATTATCTGCTTAGTCAACTCATTACAAGACATTTTAGCATTTGAGGTCTTTATTACTATTGATTTGCAATCAGCTCATTGTTTATTGAACAGCAATCTAGCATGTCTAGCGTTAGAGGAAACATTTTTAAGTGTGCCCTACACAGTGCCTAAACAGAAAGCTCAGCATGTTAACAGGAACAGCAGGGGAGTCGACACAATGAAGTGATAAAGTGTAGGTTAAACATGTTTCAGATCCTACTGAGCTGCACGTTCACAACACTATGAAAACAGATTTGAAGCCTAAAAATAATCCTTGAGTGGCGTGTGTATGTGGGTAAAGCGCAAGCGAAGCATGAGCCGAGACCCAAACTGACAGGTCCCAGAACTGAAGCACTGTCGACGAGGCCTTATATAAACAGTCAGATGCTCAGTTGGATACAAGTTTTCTTTTGTTGCTATAATGATTCAGAGAGAGATCATTCAGAGATTGCTTCTTGTTTCAATGGATGTGATGTGCACAGTGTGTGAAACTAATATGAGATTAATCAAGTGAATATCTTCCACAGAAAAAATATTTTTCTTGTTTCCCTGTTGCAATGGAAGGAAAGTAACAAGAGAGGGAAAATTCGACTGAAAATGACGCCACTTTGAAGGATTTTCATTTAATGTGACTTCATTGGGAGGCTGTTTTCAGATAAACTTTTTGTGCAGACGGCAGACTGGATTTTGATCACTTACATAGGAACCGTCTTTTGGAAGGCGAAATATTCACAGCAAGCACTGATGAGTCGCTGACTGTTCGCACCTGAAAACTGCTAAACAATCCAATCTATCCTTTAAATACTTTAGCAGCAAGATGAGATTCCTGCAGCTACCTAACATCTGCTCCTAAACATGAATTATGAATTTCTGACAGCAGCCACATGTTGAGCATTTTAAGCTTTGTTCACAATAAGTAATGGGAAATTATCTCAGCTTTGCTACAAGGTGTTTGTCATAATTGCATTTACAGACATTTACAGTCATCTAAAGCAAAGCTTGAGAACTTAACAATCCTTTATAATAGTCACTGAAAGGTATACATTATTATTTTTTTCCATGCATCACTCACCTGACGCCCATTGACCAATAATATTTCAAATAACTGTAGCATTATAACCAGAACCCACTGGCATTTGCTCACTGGCACAGCCCTGCTTGCTTTTAAATAAATGTGTGTATATACATATATA
>JAUMHF010000010.1:12400022-12417472 GCA_032359275.1 Microctenopoma steveboyesi | reverse complement strand
CCCCCCCCCCCCCCCCCCCCCCCCCCCCCCCCCCCCCCCCGGGCACAGTCCAAAGGAGATGCAGAGCTGGACAGATAACATCAGACAAAGGGGGATAGCTTGAGATGGATAACAGAGCAGGACACGGATGTCTTGAGTAAGTTATAAATATATATATATATATATATATATATATATATAAACAGCTGTCCATTTTTATTTTTATCTTTTCACATTTGTATCTGCCAGGTTTATGTTAGACTCAATAATGCAATTGTCAACACACTTTGTAGAACACAGACAAACTGCATTCCTTCTACAGCGTACTTCTAGAGTTTCCTAAGTAATCAAACAGTATTATTCAGATTTTCTACTATAGTCCAGCATTAAAAAAAAGATCAGATCTCATTTATCTGCATAAGACATCACATAATACTTTTATGACACCTGGTAAATTCTAACACCTCGTGTCACGTTAATCACCCAAGCTTTACTAAACTTGGCCTTATTTCCACAAATGAAGAAGTCAGCGTTTTTCTTTCTGTTATAAAGTACAAACAAGTTTTGTTATTGTTAGCAACTAACTTGGCTCGGTTTGCTGAACAAAAAGCGAAAAGGGACGTGGTGATCAAACTGCTCATCTCAGTTTCAACACAGAGCTCATTAAAATGTGTGTACCTGTTTGGCTTTCTCTCCTCCTCTCTGTTCCTTGCCAAACCTCTCCTCCATATTGTATTTTCAATTTGTCCCGCTTTTGTTGGAAAATGGAACATAGTCAATGTCATCTCTTTACAATTCTACACAAGTATGCCTCATTAGCAGGCGTCTTCAAAAGAAAGGGACAGGCACTGTCTGAATATGGTTTGCCAAATTATCCCTCCTCCCTGCTTATCCTTAACCTGACAAATGCGTCATTAGATTTACTCCAGTGCTGTTGTTACTGCTCATTTCTCATCACTGTATTTGATAAGGACATTTATTTTTTTGACTGTGTCATGTTTGAGCCAAGGGCGATGGACGTATGTGTTCCTTCTCTTTCCAGTGGCCAACACAACTTGACAATGAGAGAAACATGTACACAGAGCACGACATCCCCAGCCAGTTATCAAACATGAAGCCTCCTTTATTTTGTTTGCTTGACTAACTCATATACATGTACAGATACATTTTTACTCCAGTTTTAAGCATGTTTGTATTTGGGTCTACAACTAACCAATCACTGCTTCTCCACATTAATTATTCTTTAAAATAGACACAAAAGTACTGAAATTTGAATGTGTTATGCATTCGATGTTCAGTACACTACATTTTACAGCAGCTATATTAATAATGCAACAACGACTAATAGTGTGACTAAGTGTTGCCATCATTTGGTAAAATACTTAATGTAACAGAACACAGCAAAAGGACATGTTTGCACTAATTAACCTTAAACGTCCTTTGCTTACACTATGTGTAACACTAATGAATTAATGATCAATATATCATAGTTAAATTAATTGTGATCCACTGGCATCATTTGCATAAACTTATGAAGACAATTAACCTTTGTCCAAGTGGTATTACTGGTGCTAAATTGAGTCATATCATAAAATATGTCACAACGAAGACACTGCTAATTGTTTGTACTATCTCTCCTAGAGGACGCTGCTTCTCAATTGGGTGATGGTCTAGTTTATTTTTTTATACATATATAATTACACTGATGCCTTAAAACAAACATGGTAACATGGTAAAATACAACAGGTAGCGCCTGGCAAGTAAAACAGATCACAGTGCTGAAAGAAAAAAAAATGTGTATTTTACTTTAGGAGCTGAAACACGTCACACCATAAAAGTAAAAGAAAAACTCGATCCAATGCCCCAATAGGATCCATGTGGCAAAACATTAAAAAGCATCAGTGAAATGGGCAAAGCAGCCCTCACAATGTGAAACATCAAATGGCACGTTGTTTGACATGTTTCTGCAGGCAAAGTGTTTGATGAAGGAAATCCCTTTGCTTCTAAATTTATTCAGAGATAATTAACCACAGCTCAGACATATTTTGTCTGTGACAATGTGAATAGGTACGAAGCTCCATTTTTACAGCTCTGGGGAAAAAAAGAGCATCCAAATGTGTTCTGACTAAAGAGAGAACAAAAATATCAGGCAACAAGTTCCAAACATCTGCACTCATTTCCACTTCATGATCTATGCTCTGGTATAGGGGTTTGACATTCATTTTATTATTATTAATATTATATTTTACCATATTGTGAAGCTTTTTCTGATATTTGATTTTGAGTGTTGCACTTCAGAATCAACAAGACTATCGCAGGGCAGGAATGTAGTAATAACTTGGTAGCGCTGTGTTCTGCAGGTTGTCAACAGGAATGAGAGGCACAGTCATGAGAGGCATGCTGTATGTTTAAAATGCTGTCTTCTGAGACTTGCATTCACATAACAAAACTAGATCCACTCAGTGTTATCCTCAGGGACTGCGTGTGTTGTTCCCTCACCATACTTTAGCTGACAAAGAGGGATGCCTTGAAGATTTTTTGCCTGTCCAAAAACAAAGAGTAGGAAGACAGAGAGCACAAAACCCATTTTCCCCATTTTCTCTGGGCAATTACACAGATAAAGCTTGGAGAATTGTTTTTTTTTCTTTGAAATGCAGGCAGAAATGGTGTTAAAACAGAGCAGAGATTGTGAGAAATGGCTTATTGTTGCCATTTCTCTGATTTGCAAAGCTTTGTGTGTCAATGTTCACAAGAAAAGTACACAATACCCAGTGTCTGTGTGTCCGCAGACGTAAGAGAAAAGACAAACTCTGCCAATCATGTTTGGTAGTATATATGTTTATGCATATTGTCTAGAGTCTCACTCCACCTACACGTGTTTAGGTCTGGTGCTTTGCTCTAGGGTTTATACCACTACAGTGTTTGAGCTGTGCATGATATTTTGGCAGGGGAATTGTCACAGCAGAACTACAGAGCAAGGTTTGAATGCCCAATTAGACAAGGGAATTGAAGATAGAGACATCTTCCCCCAACTAAAGTCCTCTCAAGCAAGATTTACAACTATTATTCTTCCCACTAGCACCAGGCTGCCTCAGCCTGCAGCCCCTGCAGGCTATAGTTGTTCAGGCAGATAAAAGGACCCCTGAAAACGAAGACGTTTCAAACACAGCAGCTCACCGATTAATAACGGAGATAAAGAGGTACTACTCAGCTATGTATATTATGTTGATTGGGTACTGAAACGGCAACACAGCTGCCTACGGTTTCATTTGTGGGATAAATAATTCAATGGGGTGTAATTTTTAAAATGCAAATGTGGCCATTGTCGCCGCGTGGCTCTGTGGTGGGCAGCTAAGGGATGTTGTGAGCTCATGGTGGGCTGGTGGTGTTTCATAAGGACGTATAGCTGTTGATTCATTGCTCAGGCAGTTGTTCAGCTAGGACGAGTGCTAACTGTCCTAGTAAGTGACGGTTGGATTACATTTCATAATCTATAATGACAGTTGAGGTGTAATGTTTCCTTTGCTTGTGGTTACTCATGAAGCTGTTTTTCCTAATGATATTAATAAGGGCACAACATGACGAACAAAAGAGAGGTGGGTTTTGAGGTTCACATCGTCCAGCACCTGCAACGTAGCAGCACGCTTCCTTTAAAAAGCTCACTGATTGTCCCTTAATGATTCTCCTGTCTAATCTCAGAGTTGACTGACAGCAGACTTTGCCACAGTCTAGACAGAAGCAATCTATCCAAAAACAATCCCTCCTAATTACATTTGTTTAACTTTACTGTAGCAGATCTCCAGAGCAGACAGGCTGCATGGGGGACTAGCCTAATCTATCAATGAATCAGAGAGACTGTCAATAAATGAAAGCTTCCCTAACAGTGGTAGCTGGGACACTTTTTGATGTATCTACTCCTCACAGTGTTCTTTGGGCCAAGGGACTGATCGTGACTTCTTATGTGTCTTATACTTACATTTTTCCGTACATCCAAGAACACTCCAAACTATGGGACGTGACACAGGCAAAATCAAAGCGGCTCATCCAGAGCTAATCTTAATGTTAGTACAGACACGAGTTTAGCATTGGTGGCACTATCCTGAGTTACGTTGTTTACTGTCAGCATCCTAGTGTCTTTCCCCAGAATCTCCCTTTGATTCCCTACTTTTACTTCCACGCTGTCACTCTTTACTCCACAGGCAGCCTCTCTCAAGCATCCAAATAACATGCTGGATATGCTGACTTCTGAGGTCCAAAGCCTACAATTACCCGGATCTCCAGTCTAAGTCTCCCTGCAGACCAGAGAAGCCTGTTCACCCTTAAGTGCCTTGTAAACATGGCTATTATTTCAAGATGATTCACGAGGGCAGGGTATTTTAAAGTCAATGAAGTAAAGGTGTCCCCATCAAAAGATAGTCATCATGCTGCATGTAAAACTCAAGTGTATCCAATGTAACTGTTTTGTTTGTTTTCACATAGCTGGTTTAGTGGAAAGTAAAAGAGAACAAAACAAAGAACAACAAAGTTACAAATGGCTATTGTTTTTGAAAAGATTTTTTTTCATCTTGGGCTGCAATCTTGGATTTAGGTCATATACGACGCGACTGGTAAAGGATATTGCTCTGTTATTGCCCTGTTCCTATAAAGCCAAAATCTGCTAAAAGAGAAAGGATCATCTTTCAAGGTGAAGGGAATGCACTAAATGGTGCCAGGCGTAGGTTTTATTTAACCCTCTGTCCACGCTTGTTTGGCAGGCACATTTCTCTTAGTAGTTAGCTTTAGTATTGTGTTTAATTTAGGCCTTTGCATTACAGGAAGAAAGAGAATTACTGCCTCAAAGTCTACATGTGAGTCTCTAATCTGTGTCACGTTTAGTAAAACTCTCACAAGGTATTGTTCAGATTCCAGAAGTGAAGTCAGAGTGACCTCTGAGCACAAAACTTAATTAGAACAGAGCTTTGTGTACTTACAGCAATGAAAATTGTGTTTTATTATGATAATAATGTGTCAAGAACAAATCAATATATGAGTGTAAGTAATGTCAGTAAGAAATCCTCAGTGACCATGAGAACCAATGGATGTGTGGTGGACCCATTTTAAAAGCCACTGTGGTTTTGAAAGTGGGTCTAATTTAGATGGATTTGAGTTGGCACGCGTTCATGGCCACCTTCCAACAGCACATAAGGTTCAGATGAAGGATGATATATGATAGTTATTTCCTGTCAGGGGTAATGTTTTCTAGAATAATCTAACACTGAGCAGTGGGCTTGTACCTTTGAGGTCCAAGTTGCGGGCTCCATTGGAGTGCTGAGTAACGGTGCGTGAGTCGATCTTGAGTGTATGTACGTTGTTGGCGTCCCGGGACACCACCACGTTGTGCCACTGGTTGTCATTGAGTGGCTTGTCTGAGTTGCCCTTCATCAGCGACGGGCCGTTGCCAAGATCAAAGACGTAGTGCACATATCTGTTAAGACACATATGGAGTTAGGAGCGTGAGTGTGGTACATTATAAGTCTTGCTGAAAAGCTGTTATTGAGGAAAGATAATTGCATATCAGTGATTTATTTCCCACAAAATGGGGACAATCATGGTCGTACTTATGTGGCTTCACTTGAGAAATTGTATTTTCTCATCATAATATGCTTTCTTTCAGTGACACACTGATGACAGAGCACAGTCAAAAGCACTCCAATTGTCACAAAGTGATTGAAGATTGGCTGAGATTTCATTCTCACTTGAACATTGTTTCCAGTTTCTCCAGGCAGACTGAGTACATAATGCTGAGGAAAATAATACTACTGGTTTATGTAGCTGCACATGAGACCTGGGATTTGTTTTGTTTATTCAACATGTAAATATAGAAACTGCTTTTGTCTAAAAGCCCCTGTGCCCACAGGCTGACAAGGTGGCACAGTTCCCCTCCTTCACACAAATATGGCTGTCTTTTGTGTTTTAGGTTAAGGCTATTGTGTCTGTTTCATTCAAGGTGTGCGTTTCCTTTTTCTCCCTCCTCAATTCCAGTTCCTTTATGCAGCCTCTTGTCTTTGTGTGGCAGAAGCTTCTCGTGCTTTTGTGTTGCAACACTGCTGAATTTAGAGCACAAGAGGAAGAGAGATTCAAGCTAAAGCCTCTTTTTGATACTCCAATTATGAACTGAATTCAGGAGTATGCAATTCATAACAGTTTATTTCACGTTTGTCAAAGAAATGATCCATTAACATTCATTGTTAATAAATTGTGATCTAATTCTCCAAGACACAGGTTTTCAACAAAAAGGGACATAAATATCTATGTACTTTCTGTCTCCAAGCTATGAGCAACTTTTCTTATGATTAGAATTACTCACCAACATACACTAAGCTAACTTTCACTCACACAACTGATTTACAGCAACGTGAAACGACTCACTGGTTTGAGGAAAAAGCTACATTTCAGTATATATTTTGTTTTGCTGCTAAGAAGATCCAGTTTAAATGATATCATTTTTTTAAAAGTCACCTGACTCTTGACTGCGTTTCACACGTGTGTTCTGCTTGGTTGATATCTTAAGGAAATGGGCTAGAATGCTTTGCAATGTGAGATTACTGCAAAAAACAAATGGTCAATAGCAGCAACTTACTTTTGGTAAAATGGTATATTGTTACAATATTTACTATGTATCAGGGATGTGGAAAAAGCAACATCTCAATACTGATAATTCACAATAAATGCTTTAATATTTGTGTTATAAATGACATAAAATCACACACAACTCACCCCTTCACCAGTTCCACAACAATGAAGTCGCTCCCGTCTCCAGAGTTGAAGAGCATCAGGCCGTCAGGCGTGGTGGTTTTGAACTGAAAGAAGAGGTGCATGGAGGCATAAGCTTGTAATGTGGCCAAGGCTAAGTAGCTGCCTTTCGTTCGAAACGTCACCGGATCAGCGATGATGTGGCGCATGCCAAAGCGGGCGTTCAGCTCGCAGTATGAGATGTCCCCATTTTTGCACTGGTCTAAATATGGCACTCCGTTAAAGCTCAAGCCTTGGAGATGGCCAATGAAGTTTGAGGGCACCACAGATATGAAGCGACGCTCGGTCATGATGCCGGTCTCGATATTGTGGAACTCGAGACGCGTGTGGGCACCAGTCATCTGGCCTAAAACAGTGGAAGACACAGAAAGAAACGCAAATGGCAACACATCAAGTACAACGCTGATCATCACTGTAATTTAATGATGAGCATATGCTTGTGGCATATCTGTTACATGCTTATTAGATTTAATTAATTACATAGATCTCAGCTGCTTAACAAATCTAAGTGTGGACGGTTTATGGTTTTATTACACAGGCCCACAAAGCTGGAGACTATGTTTCAGACCTGCTGTAAATGAAATTATACAAGCATAATATTGCAGAAAATCTCTTGTTACTGCTTAACAGTTCATATGGTGTTTATGGGGGAATGCACAGTGATGAGCTCGACAAAATGCTGGTTAAAACGCGCCCCTGTGGATTCTCTGTGGATTCTCGCACGCTCTCCTTTTCTTCTCGCACGGACCAGTTTGTGAACCCGTCAGAATGTCTCTGGGTCATTCTTTGCATCTGGCCAAGTGTGCCCACTCTCTTTTCTTAATCTAGCTCATACCTCTACTCTCACCATCTGCTCAATACTGAGTGTACGTGACTGCACCTCGTTCCTTGACCTTATATTTCTATTTTCTCAGTAGGTGATAAAACCTATTTCTCTGCACTTTGTACGCTGCTTCTTACTCACTTTTGCAGATGCTTGAGAAATCTTTCATGATCAGTCTAAATAACAAATCATCAATCATCTTCTACCATAAGGCTAAATACATTTGCTTAAGCTGAAACTGGTTTGTTGTCTTTTAAAAGAAGAAATGCTGCAAGTCAATAGGTAAGAATCATGATTCAAGTTGGATATGTAGATTTACTCTCATTAAATTAACAAAAGCATATGGCAACTCAATTTTTGATGCATTATTACCATTAGTCACCATCCTCTTTCAAATAAGTCCTCTGTGTTAAGTTATAAAACTGTCGACTTTCTGAGGCTGAATTCATTATAAAGGCGATGCGGTTGTGTTAATGTGGTTTAGTGAGTGCAAAACCTCACTGTCTCATTCCCTGCCCCAAATGACTCCCTCTGTGACCCAAACACAACTAACCTTCCACTGTGACGTTATCCACACACAGCTGCAGGCTCTTGCCTCTTCGCACCACCTTCACCGCGTGCCACTCGTTGTCGTTCAGCTTCTGCCCAGCAAATAGTATCTCAGGTCCTTTGCCTGTAGTGGGTGGGGGGGGGGAATTCAAATCACAAACAGCACAGCAGGAACAGTGTGTGCGCGCCTACTCACACAACCGCACAGAGTTCACACAGAGTAAGTGACAGAGCTAGTGGAGAAAACCTGCATGTTTGCGAAACACATTCACACGAAATGAAAGGAAACATATATCCAGCCTGACACACTGTTAAATTCCAGTGCTTTCTCAAAAGCTGCCAGTGCTGCAGATGTGTGCCAAAGACAGCAGGACAAACAGGTCATAAGCAGCTGAAGAAGTAGATTGAAACGACAGATAGCCAGTGACTAATGAGTAACTGTGTTAACCATAATATGAAGTCGTGCTCTGCTTTCACAGAGCATTTGTGTCTCCATGTCAAGGACTCTTGACACACACTGTGACGGAGGGAGTTGATGGGCAAAACCAGACAGCTTAAATGCTCATCCCCCCAAACACGCCTCTCCCTAATTCCACTATTTTACTTCCCTACGCCATATTTCCCTCTCTTCTCTGCATGTCTCCCCGGTGCCTCCACCTCTCAGAGGAGACCGTCGATCCAGCACCATATGGTGCTTCCTAAATGCTTATTGCAGCCATGTTTACATAAATGTCTTTTCCAAGTAGTGAAGAGGCTATTTTTACCCTCCAAATGACACATCAATAGAAGAGCAAACTGTTGGAAATAACACTTTTTAAGACGACAGCCAACATGTCCTCAGTGAACTAGAGAGAAAAGAATTTGATGTGATTATAGTGACCAAAATAATATTATTGTATATTAATAATATTTAATATTATGATGGTGTTGTTAAAAAAAAGTTCTGAAATTGATACACATTCATCTGTTTGGATTAATTGTATGTATATTAAAAAATTAGACCACTTGCAGCATTACCAGCTGCTAGCTACATAAACTAATGACTTATAAAACCAATGAATCACACTTATTTAATGTGGCAACTGTGTTGATGCGTGTATATATATTTTACATTAAATAACAATATAACAAAGTTGGTGCATGATATTAACACTAAAAGATGAAACAGAACATTTATCATGGTTTACTGTGAAGCCAGTTATGGTTTCATCCCTACAATGTCTGTCAGGTTCTCAGTCATCCAGGTCGACTTGAGAAAGCCCTCTGGAGTGGAAGGGAAAACGTCGTCAAGAAACCAAACAAGTCCAGTTGCTTTGGATAAAACCTTTTTTAAAATCACTAAAATGCAGCGTGATGAGTTGCAGCTCCGTCAAAGTTAGTTTAGGTTCAAAAAGGACATACAAAAGTGGGAAAGTATGATAAGGAGGCTGTAATGAAGGCCTGGAAGCAGTGGGCACGCAAAGTGTCACAGCAAAGATGAAGGTAATAAGTGGTCAGAGAGAAGGACGTAAGAAGACTCTGTAAAAAACAATATAATGAGTAGAGACGTCCACCTGGTTGAAAGCAGGGCAAACTGAATTAGCAAAATGCCAGAGGAGACCAGTCACTTCCATTAGGACACCTTCTGTAGCCTCCAAGCTTTCAGGCAGCACAGGAGTTGAGCAAGGGCCACTGTGACATTGTGGTTGGCAAATAAAGAAAGTATGACATCAAAAGACACCAGCTTTCTCACAGCATTAGCCGTTATGATTTGTTTATTACGCATCTAATTATAGAAATCCCAGTCCAATTCCAGGGTCACAGGCGCTTTCTGACTGGCCTGAGTCTGTAAGAGGCAGGCAAAATATGATTGTCCCTTTACAGTTGAATGTTAAATTATTTAGTGGAGAGGGGGGGCACGTCTATTGATGGTGGTGCCTGGCAAGAAAACACACACACACACACACACACAGTTCACTGGAGAATTGTTTTCCCATTTATTCCTGTTACTTATTTTTTATTAGATTGTTTTTTCCTGGGCTTTTTGTCTTCAGCCACATGAAATTGGATAGAGAGACTTTTGATCACACCATGTGTGAAGTAAATACAGAGAAAAAGGCTTCCATGTCGCAGCAAAGAGAGCAAGAGTGAAAGAATGTTGCCAGCCGAGAAGGTAAAGCTCCAACAATGATAGCTGGGATGATGGAGACAAATGTGAAAACAGATGAAGACAAAAAACAAAAAACGAGCAAAACGAATCCTGGAAAAGAGCTGAAGCAGAGCAGCAGCAGAGCCGGCTGATGTAATATCGTAAAAGTACAAAGAGTCTAGAGCAGGTCAAATGAATGGGAAAGGCTACCCTTTAGAATAGAGACCATGTAATATTTATTTGTCCTGCCTGTTACAGGCCACAGGAGAGCAAGGGCCACTTCTGCACACACAGCAAGAGCCATTTGGCCATAATACCAACTAGCAATCGGGGGCAAAAGATATATATGGTGCTCTGGCTGGGCTGGTCGAGCAACAAAAAGCTCCGCGCAGAAGTTGGTGAAAGTGTAGCCAGGGACCCATTAGGTTGTAGGGACACAGTGTGACACACAGTAACAATGACACTTTGGGGAACACACACAGGAAAGGCTGGAATGTTGTCCAATGTTGAACTCTCGTGGAGACGCGTTGGAAGAGTTAGCGGGATATTAAAAGTGTAAACCGTGTGTGGTTTACTTCTGCACTGCGCTGCTTCCTAACCACATATTGATGAAGCACCCGGCGTTGGCTCGCTGTGGTGCACTGCTGACAGTGAAGTGAAGTCTCACTTCGATGCCCAGGTAACACTGCAAACAAGAAAGCTGAGAGCTAGCGGTCCAGAGTTTAATGAGCCGCTAAGCCTTTAACGCAGCCACTGGCAGACAAAAGTACTCACTGCTAGAAAAACAAAGCGGGACACGTTTATAAAAGAGCTGCTGATTATTAAAATGCAATTAATTCTCGTCCTGCCACTGGTGCCATCTTATTTTGTGTGGGAGATTGACGGGGCAAAGGCCTGTGATCGCTTCAACAGAAGCTTCCTCTCTCTTCATCTCTGCATCTCTTTTGTTCCCTTCCACTCTTAGCATGTCACTTTCCTCACACTTTCTAAATGTGTCATATGGGAGCAGCAGAGGTGTCGAGGGGATTTGTTAACTAGCATAAAAATAGCCAGGATGGTGGATTATTTTCACCGACTGCATCAGCAGATCCTACATAAGAGGTGCGGTGTTCGTGGGCTGTTGCGTAATTACCAGCAGTCATACATCACTGGTTGCTGTGTTCTCTCTGTAAACAAGCTTGATTAATGCAATCGGATCAATGAAACACAAGCCGTCGAGTTGTTGCCATCAGTCTCTATTCAGGCTGCAGCAGTGAGTGCTTGAGCACAGTTGTACAATTATTATGTCTAAACCCTAATCAAAACAGCTTGAGTGTGTGAAGCTGATCATCAGTGTGTAGTGGGCAACATTTCTGTCATGACAGTTTGGAAATGAAAGATGAGAAATGTTTGTTTTCTCTGCCTGTGCAGAAGTGGCACAGATTATCCAGATGTCTCTCAGACCACTGATGAAAACGCGCACACTCTCACACACGTGTCACTAGCCTGCTTTATTTTGTTGGCGCTCTGTGTGGTCCAGCTAATATCCCCATTGTCACTCAGACTCTTCCCTAACTGATGTCAGAGCCAGTGAGCTTCCCACTGCTAGTCACTGCTAGCCGATACAGTGTCCAGCAAGTTAGCTGCCGGTGTGAAAGCAGGCGACACAGTAATATCAGGGGGGCAAGTCACTGAAGCCAGACATTTTTCATGGCTGCTTAAGCATTTGTAGTGTGGTTACAGGACGCTGACATCACAAGGGTCGCGAGTAACTGCAGGGTGTGTTACTTGTGAGTCCAAGGGTCAGAGTCTGCTCCAACACAGTCTATAGCCAGGTCACACAAATCACACTGGACATCCATCTGAGCTACTGTGAAAAAACCTGCTGCCATGGGCATGAAGATTTAGGAAATAATATGTTTATACAGCACTGTAAAATATCTAATCGGCCTTCACAGAACAAAATACAATAGATGAATAGAAAATAAGACTTTTATTATGGAACAGTAAAGTGTCCTGAATATGTTCCCTCCATCGCTACAGTAAGTCGACTAAACTGGAGAACCTCAGCCACCCTCAAGACTGGGTTACAGTAGTGAATGTGAGTTTAAGCTCTGTGATTTAAATCCCATGGAGGAGAACATACTTATTAGCAGCTAGCTCTCTAAGGTCACAGGCTCCGGCAAAGTCACACATGTTCATGTTTGCATGCGCACGCGTGTAAGCACCCATGAGAAAAACGTCCAACTAAAATGGGCTCCGGAAAGATTCACACAGCTCTCAGCTCAGCAGCCCCACTTTGAGGAAACTGGGAGGATGTCATCAAAAAGAGGACGCAAGAGAAAGTGATTCTGAGAGGAGGGGTGGAGAGTTGGGGCCGTCAGAAAATGCAGACATGAGGGTGGATTCCAGATGATTGAAACTGATTTTCCATGCTGAGCACCAGAGAAGAGACTAAATGCTGACCAGGGGGAACTCTAACGTTGGCTTTTTCTCTTTATCATAAGATGTCTTGTGATAATTCCTGCTTAGCGAGACAGACGTAGCAATCAAAGTGTCAATATGTGCATGTGTGGCATGAGTTTAGGACTTGTTTATGATCATAATCATTCCACTACCAAATTTAAGCTGTTGTGCACCCATCTGGGTAAACAGATTATTAAGTGAACATACTGTACCGTTCACACATACAGATGCAGGGTAATGAAACCTCACCTAACATGAAAGAGATGTACAGGGCACTTGAAAATCACTTGAAGTGTTGATCATCACAACATGACGAACCAAAAGAAAAGCCCTGGAGTGGATGGACACAAACGTTCTTCCATTAATAACTGGACCCAGTGTTTGGCAGCTTTCAAAGTGACTCACGACAAAATAACTAATATTCGTTTTAAATTAGCAATTCATCAACATAGCTGACATTCAAAGCTGTTTCAGTGTAAAAGAGAGTCTTTGGTTCCTAAAGGGAACAGGGTGGTAGGTGTTCCTAAGGTGTACTGTAGGCACTGTTGGCACTTTTCATGACATGACTTTCTTGCTTCTTTCCAGCGTTGGTGGGTGTGTGAGTGTGTGAGAACGTGTGTGAGAGCCTGCTCCTCCGCTCAACCTTGCAGAGGAGAACAGTACATGCAGTGCACAATACAGTAGATACATCTCCCACACACAAATATGCTGCCCTGCTTTCCTGCTGTGCAAACAGGCCAGTGCCTCTAATTGGACCACTGGGGGTCTGTGTGTGTCAGCGTGTGTGTGTGTGTGTGTGTGTGTGTGTGTGTGTGTGAATGACAGATAAAGACAGTAAAGTAGAGAGAGATTGAAGCCTTTCATGGTGTTTTCATGTGAAACACTGGTGTTGACAAGGGGTAGGACAAGAAACCATAATAAGAGGGGAGTGTGTGTGTGTCTGTGTATGCGTCTTTATTTTGTTGTGTGGACGTATTCTAGTTTGAGGACATTTTGGGCAGTTTTGTTTGAGGATTACAGAGTTGGAGAAAGTTTAGAAATGTGTTTTTAGATTCGTCTAGGCATCTATTGCAATTATAGAATATATTATCTGTGATAAGGAAGGATGTAACTCTGTGTGTGTGTGTGTTAGAAAAAGTGAGATGGCTAAAAAAGAGAGATGCAGTGTCAGCATGGCTGCTTTCCGGGCCAAGAAGCTGGCACGAGAACACCATGGGATGGCTTGATGACGTGTGTGTGTGGGCAGGTGATCATGACGACAGTATCTGCTGTAGCTGAAGTCATGTTTGTCACAATTATTAGGAATACATATTGGCATTTTAGGACTTATCCTTTAGATTTACAGATTTTTTTAACGTGGGGTGGGGAGTA
Source organism: Microctenopoma steveboyesi (assembly GCA_032359275.1). NCBI lineage: Eukaryota > Metazoa > Chordata > Actinopteri > Anabantiformes > Anabantidae > Microctenopoma > Microctenopoma steveboyesi. Next base: position 12,403,385 of record JAUMHF010000010.1, on the reverse strand, counting down.
TGAATGTATGTGTTGCACGAGTGTGTGTTGTAGTTTATGTGCCAACCTAATGCCCCTTCTCTCCTCTGCCATCTGTGCTCCTGGCATGGCTCCGTAGAGTCGGAAATAAAGAGGAACGCCCCAACCCCACCGCCCCCACACACACTCTTCCTCTGCGGTCTCCTTCTCTGTCTATCTAAAAACCTTTCCTCCTTCAGCATCTTCCCTTACCCTTAAATGCATCACACACACACACACAAACACACACACACACACACACAGTAATCCACAAACAAGTAAACTAAGTAAGTAAACTACTCTTTAAACACCTTCCTGAACGGCATCTTTTGTGAGTTTGGTTGCTTGATATTGATTCTAATGATAACAGTTGAACGGTGTCAGGGTGTGGGTGTAAGAGATGTACAAGAGATAATACAATTAATGGCTTGGCGAAAGTTTTTCAGCACTCGCTATATGCATATACAACCCTGGGGGCAAAAGTCAAGCCTACACACAGGACGACATCTAAACATCAACCTTTCTATAGATTTATGCAACCATTTTTGATCCATAAACCACAGAGAATGAAATACATTATTGGCTTTGGAGGGAGCTGTATTTACCAAACATCTTCCTGTATGTTGATCTTGTCTTATTCGCTTTGTTTCATGTTTTTTTCATGTGTTACAAACTGAGATTAAAAAGTCTTAAAGGTAAAGTATTAATGACTCACCCACACGTCTTATTCCAGCTTAATTAAGTCACTGAAGTTTAGTTTTTAGCTCTAGCTGTGTGTAGAATCATTTCCTGCGAGTTTGTAAAATGATCCACGTGGGCTGTCCTCGTGTGCTGCGTTTGGGATATTTCACAGTAAGGCTGCAAAACTAGAAGATTTTATTAATGAAAGACGTAACTGATGTGCAGTGGTTGAGGAGTTTTTAGAAAACAAGTGCTGGTTTGATGCGTGTCAACAACAGGGAGTAGAACATTTTCTAATCCAAGAAAGATGGCACCTCTGTTGTGTGTTTACTCAGTGAAAATAAATGTGCGTGAATGGTTTGACGTGCGCTGGATGCTTCCAGTGTGTGTTTGGCCAGGTGACATCCCTGCACTGACTGATCCTATATATATGTCTGGGACCATTAATAAAGTTGTGTGTTACCTGCAGAAATGCACACAGACGTTCTCACCGTGGCGATCACGAAATCATTCTATAGCAACTGGAAGGTTCGACACTGTAGAAATATGTTATTTAATGCTACAACGTCACAAAAAAAATGAAAACACTGGTCTCTGCCCGTTTGTGTAAATGTCCCTTTAAAAATTGCTCTTCTCTCATCTCTTTCATACACAAACACACTCCACTAAAATGTACTAGCATTTTGAGATTGTTAGCTGACAGGCTAACACCCTAACAGGCCTAATAATCTACGGAGAGAATCGAGCAAGAGCTAGGCCTCTGAGAACCGATACTATAGTTTCTACATAGTCCAACCTAATTAGTGAAAAGTTTATATTCCAATATGCCGTCAGCTGTCTACTTTGCCTTAGATGTCACAGACCAATAATAAAACTCTATTACACTGTCAAAAGGGAACTAATGCATGCTTTCAATACCATGCTGATCTAGGGCTTTATTGATTATACATAACATGAAAGAATTTTTTGTACAATAAGGATTTCCTGCAAATTTCAATGATAGGTGAACTATCATAGTAAGGTAGACGTAGAAGCATATTAAATTGCCCACACTTTGCTGAAAACAAACACACTCTCATACTCGGTCACAGCCTTGTTGACTCTAGACGATTTTGACGCCAGTAGTTCAGGAGATTTTTGGACACTATGCCCTGCCAAACCCCAGGTCCACTGCCCTTTTCCTCATGCTTTACTCCAATGAGCTTCCCCTTGTGCCAGCCCAGCCTGGAGCAGATGGGTCGGTTCAGCATGGTGTCACACCACCAACACAGTGGCATGTCAAACAGGCAGTCACAGGTCTGGGCATGCCAAGCAGAGCCATACTGTAGGGCCATATGGGAATAATGTGCGATGAGATCACATTAGACAGGCAGATAGAGCAGGATTTACAGCCTGATTTCCCAGCAAATCATAAAACGATTATATTAACAGCAGGGAATATGGTAATGACATGAAAAATCTTTCAAAATATTTGCATTGTATATATTTATTTATCTTAATATACGGTCAGATCTAAGTTCTAATTATGAATAAACAATCAGTTGGATACACAATGCATGAATGGAATGAAAAGGCAGCACTGGCTTAGAGACACAAACAGCCAAAATGTATATCTATTTACAAGAGCAGGATTATATCTGATTTGTTTTATGCCCTGTAATCTCAAAAAGATATTCCACCGGTCCGCATGTTGAAAAACAGCTAATATGGTATACGGCCTTCTGGAAGTGCAACTAAGATGACTCCAGAGACAAAACCAAAAACGCACAATGAAATAAAAAACAGCCCAGAGCTGGGTAAAATCTGATAAGGAGTCTACTGAATCTTCACAAAGCATGGTAACATGGAGCTTTGTGTCTATGCCATCACTGCACGTCCAAAGATCTCTCTCACACACTCACACACAGGGTATCTGACCACTAAGACCAGGCTCAGTAGAAGTTGGGTGATATATATATATATGTATATATATATATATTATACATATTACTTATTTGTTGCATTTACTTTAATATATGCATATGCTAAGTGTGACACCGACAGCATTAGACAGCCAATGAGCCTTCTTTACAACATTCACACAATAGAATTAATCACTGAAAGTTTTGACGTAACATTTTTTAGAACAATAGACAGCTATTATTACACTAGGGTTGGCTTGATAATTAGCCGCGCGCTTACTTTAATGTATGCAAATGAGGCAACTTTCAGTCAAGTGTACAAACAGACTAGCTAAGAGTGCTAGCATTAGCCAATAAGCCAGCAAACTACGTCAGCCAGGCTTTCACAAAGGACACTTTATAATTAGTATCAGTGATATAATAACTTTACCAAAACACATTTTTTTAAACATTCAATTATTTTATTATTTCTGCGTGTTAAAGTTCATCGTTATTTACTCGGTTGGTCTTGTCTTGCCTGACACCACCTCGCCGCCATATTGGACAGGTTAAAGCTGCTCTGTAAGCAACTATAAGTGACGGAGGGAGCAATGCTGTTCTGTATGAAAATGACAGTAACGTTTGAATTTCTCAATTAATTTCCACGAGTCAGTTATTTTTATATATTCAAGAGTTAATGGTCTATCCCTGGTACAAAAGCTTTTGTCTTTAGCTACTTAATCTGGGCAGTTAGGCTTTAATTGCTGCTAAGGCAAGAAAGTGTCTATCAAGGTAGATTCACCAT
>JAUMHF010000010.1:12383248-12399922 GCA_032359275.1 Microctenopoma steveboyesi | reverse complement strand
CTCCATTATTTGGATCAGAACACCACAATTCGAACAATTCCCGACTAAATCCGTTCTGTTATAAAAATATATAAACTTGTAACATTCCTGGACTCGCTAGTATTACGCATGGTCGATCATCATTAAATTCTGACATTCCCTTTAAATAAGAAATATGTTTAAATTTGAATGGGTTTTCAATGCTCATCATTTTTTGCATATTCATATTCATTGCACTTGTGTATGTTTGATAAACTAATTATTTTTAAAATACCAGCCATACAACGTTTGGCTAATACACTAGCATAATAAATTGGAATATTTTCGAATTCTTGCCTGTTTTCTTCCCAAAATTCATCTAAATAAAATGGAAAAATACCAAGAATAAGCAATTGTTCTTGTGCGCGCCCTAAAGCAAATGCAGGAATTAAACATCTTCCTCCACGTGATACAATATTTCTAACAGCATCTAATTTTAAATTATTCAAACTTAAGAATCTTTGTTCTCGTACTTCTCGTTTTTCATGAATATAAATTCCATATGTAGATTCCTTAATTAATCTATTCTCACCATAATGAGAATATCAGGAGAAACCGGTGGAATTTCAGCAGACATTAAATGACGGTATATAGTACTTTGACACCAGCAATATCAATTAAAAACATGGCAGCACCAAGTACATGTCCAGCATGATAGCATGAAAATCTAACTCCCCCAGCTTCAATTTGTTGATGAAAGTGAACAGTTTCAATACGATCCATTGAATTTTCTAAATCTTTTTCATGAAATAATGGTTCAGCAACAGATCTTTAAGATTAAAAATATACGATATTTTAATAAAATCTGATAATAACCATCTTATTATATATAAATAACCGATAAATAGCTTTGGTAGCATGTGTCATGAATATACGCCCTTTAAAATGGGTCTATTATTTCTATAATACATTTATAGTCCTATACTGCTTTTATTATGTTATTTATAATCATAATTGTGTGTATATCTATAAAACATATAAGCTCATTCTATCCCTTATTGTATATGGCATTAGCCATGCTGTTAGTCGCATAGGCTATACTGCTTTAATATATTATATAATGTTTTACAATCTGTTTTACAATCTTACACCTATTCCACCCAATTATTTATGTTATTACATTACATAATATAGAGATGTCTCCACAGGTACTTGCCAGGGCAAAAAAAAAAAGCCAGATCCGGACTTGGCATGTGTTTTTTATGATTCCTTATGACAATTAAGAGCTCATTATGTCAATTATTTTCCCACATGCAAGTAATACAGTTCATGTAAGCCACCTCCAGACAGACACCACCTCTCGAGCGTCTAGCAGCAATTACAGTCTATCGAGATTCTAAGTAACCATACAATTTGTCTTGGTACTACAAGAAGATTATATCAGTAAAGGCAAGAATGACTAATTGAAATTGTCTGAGGGAATGTAAATGAAATAAGACATTTTATCCAGGAATCTAACACTCTCTACTTCACTGGTATTTTTGGCGGCGATGCTGGCGATGCAGCGTCTATGTACAGTTTACAATATTAAGTAAATGTGGTGTACTGCCAATGTTAAAGGTGTTACAGGTGCATGTTTCCACCAGCTGTTACTGTACTGGAGTCTGTAATCCTGGTTATGGAACCTATAAGGAAGCCATCTGAACTGGTAATTGTAAATAAAATCACCACTGCTTCAAAACAAAAAAACAAATCTTAATTTTTGACTCCAAAGACTATTTATCAGAGCTGCATCTTGTAAACTGCAGGCATCACGGATGATGTACACACAAGCACAGGATGAACATAAAAACCTTACCACCGTAACAACTGTAGTGTGTGCTTGGTACAAGAACCATGCACTCACTTGCTATCAGTCACAATCCCGCATACTCTTTTCATCAGACAGCAATAAATGACACACGATCAGATACACATAAGCCCTGGCACGCGCTCTCATTCACACACAGACACTGACACCCCCCCCCCTCCGTCCTCTGTAGACAGTGATGATGGCCTGTGTTTGGGAGGTTAATGACTATTTGCTCCTCACAACCTTCACACTTGATTACTCCAGTCGGCTGGTGTCTGGACAGCAGGGCCACGAGTCTAGGACACCGCAGCCCTCCCTGCCACCACTCTGTTATGCCGACCACGTTTATTAGAAGATGTAAATGCTGGATTGAGGATGCCATGTGCAAAATGGCATGTGTCATATCCCTTAGGAGGTGAATAGATGAAGGCTAGGTGGCCTCTGTCGCGGTGCAACTTCTTCACAACGACACATACTACCTATGCTTTCCTATAGCAAAAGTATGATTTGCCATAATGAATTAAGTAATGAAAATAAGCACTTTTAATGTGGCAGTTCTGAGGTTTAGAGGGGAAATAATAGCACATTCATAAGTCTGAATGTTAAATGGCACAGACTATGGACAAAGATTACTGGAGTTATTTGGTACAAAAAAAGGTGAATAACTGAATCAGGGTTCTGCAAAACCAAGTTTCTGACTAACTCTGGATTCAGTGAGGATCTTAGTTTGAGATAGACTTAACTCATTCATCAGTGCAGCGTGCCAGCTTGTTTCACAAGGTTGCAGAGGAACGGTAGCTGATAACTGGAATGTGGCGCCTTTCTGGAGGAGCCGCTTTGACTTTGCGTATACTTCAATGGCTTAGTCTGTTGAGAATAGTGCAGGCTTTTCCTGGATTCTTGGCATAACATATTTTGTTTCTTTAACGCAAATTAGACAGGCTCATTTATCGAGCTGAACAGTTCCTGTGTGTGCTCACTTTGACAGTCTCATTTGGTGGACTAGGGGGGTAGATGTGATCTTGTGACAGAAAAGTGATGAAGATGTTCCTATAAAAGTGAAGATGCGTCTTCAAATGCAGTTTACACATGAAAGCATTCAGTGTATGGGCAAGTGATTTACCCGGCCTTCTCAATGTGCTTCCACAGATATTACAAACGTGACAAGAAACAGTTCTCCCCAATCCAGAAACAGGAGCCGTTTCTTATATATGTGGTTTAAATTAAATTTACAGACGCAGGTCTATGCAAATTGTGTCTTATTCAGAGACCCAGGGGTACTAGTTTATGATTCATCACCAGTAACTGTATTAACTCCCTTCATTGACTTTCAGATTTGCAAGTGTCTTGTTTAAAAATGAGCTGAGTGATGGCTAAATTGGAAAGCATGTTTTGCCACAAGGCCAATACCATATACAGTTGCTTATATGTGTCTATACTTTCTCCCCCAGTCACACTGCAGACAGCACTGCCACAGCATTTTCTAAATAGTTATGATATACACATATACACATATACACACAGCATATGTGGGAATGGAGGCAGAAATGACTTTTCTGCAGCTGTGGAATGCACTTTATGAGAGGGCTGCGATACTTTGATGACAAGTGACCCATGTTATTTTACTTCTAATGCAAAGTCAGATAGGATCAATAGTTACATAAGCTCATAGAAGTTAATATGGTTTATATGGAGGAGACGGGATTTACTCTGCTCTTCAGAGTTATCAGGGTAAGACTTTGAAGATAATGCATTTTGGCTCCTATCTTAAAATATCATATGTTCTATGTCAGTGGAGTGCAGGCCTATCACTACAGATCTAATGAAAAAGCTGGGTGCATTTGTGCACGTGTGCCATGGAATGACAGCCGTCTGCTGACAGCGAAGATGCCATGACGGAAATCTAAAATATGAGCAGATAACACTGATAAAAATTCAAGGAGGCATCTACATCAAGCCGCAGCTCCATCTATCGCTCTTTTCCTTCTTCGCTCTCTTCATTTTGTTGTCGCTCCTGACAACAGCTCTTTCTTTGCCCCAGACGTCTTCCTCAGCAGCCTAACCTACATTCCTCTATCTTTAATCTCTGGAAACACAGGGGGTTCTTGGTGGAGAGTGTAGGTTGAGTGTCGTATTGGTGTAGGTGTAATGAAAAGATTGGGGTGCAGCGAGTGGGGAGGCGGTCCTGCAGTCGTTCAAGGACACCGTTGCATGCTGACAACAGCCAAACATGGCTGCTGCATTCCAAACACCTCCTGCATGGTGCAGCATCACAAATAGGGGCAGGAAGGACAGGAGGTGGCTGACTGCGTAGGAATATGAAACTGCGTGTGGGTGGGTGTGTGTGGTTGTGACAAGGGAGGGGTCATTACGAAAAGAAAAGGAGCAGCAAACAGATTATAACCCCCAGTCATGATTATCTGCGCTTGTCTCTCTGACCCCTCGTGCCAATTACATGGAGAGAGCAGCCTGTGCACACGTGCACACACACACACACTGCTTTTCTTTCGCTCAAGCTAAATGCATGCTACCTACGGAAACACAGACAAATTGTATTCATTGACGGACATCAGAGGCCACGCATTCTCCTTTCCACTGTAACCAACCCTGATGTGGGAAGGGAGCATGCTTACTTCAGCATCCATGACTAAGATTGCCGCCGTTGATAGCATCTAGAGTTGCAGATGGCCACAGCAGGAAGACATATTCAAAACTGGGAAGATGTTGAGAAGTCTGTGGATCGATTTCAAGCATTTCACATGTGCTCTAAGAGTTCCAGAGCTCCCTTCAGAGCTTCAAACACAGGCCCTATTCCCATCTGCATCCTCCATCCTCGCGGTCCCTTTTCCCGCCCACCCTCCATCGCCTGATTCTTAACGGTTTTCTCCGTTCTCTTGTTTCTTCCTCCTCCTCACAGCCTTCTCTCCCGTGCACTAGAAAAAAAGGTCCGGGGGGGATGTTGATTTATGATTAGAACCGCATTTTCTAGCATTGTGCAGCAGGAAAGTGAGGTCTCGTGGGACAGCCATCAGTCCTGCAAGGCTGTATAGGTGTCGATAGCTCCTCATTAGAGTCTGTGTAATGAGTCCACATCCAACCTGTTGCGAGCACCAAACAGCACTGAGGCAGAGGCAGACCGGTCATGGACACCTCAACACAAAATGTCTGTCCTCTCTGCAGTCATTAAGAACATTGACCACCTTGCTGAGTGCTTTTCTGTGTTTTGTGACAAGCATCTGTGAAAAATGGAGGCTGCAGCCCATTTGGACACGGCGCATGTTTATTTTCCATTGATAATGGAGTCAAACAATATTTTTCACTTGAGCACTTAAGCAGAATCAAACACTGTAGCTTCACATTTATTTGTCTAAAGTGATACCAGACTCTCCTGGCAAAAAGGCTTATTGAGCTTTGGGGATTATATATTTATTTACTATAATAGAGACAGAGCAGGTTTGTGGTAAGTTCCATTAACGTGGTAAAGGTCTGTGAAAGACCACATTGTTAGCTTTCCACTGCTCTAGAAGTTCAAAGAACTGTTTAGGTTTTCATGAAAAGTGCTTTCCCACATGCACAGTAAGCTCATGAATCTCATTTGCCTTTTTTGTGTAATTTCCACAAACTAGACTCAGTGTGATTCTGGGTGTGCGGTAGGCACAGCATCAACCACCAGCCGCTCTCCTGTTAAAGCTGAATCCCCGAACGACTTCGAACAAACACAGTGTGGAGGTCCCTGAAGACAAGGCTATCACTTTCCTGTCCAACAAGCTCCACAAGCTGTTCAGCGGACCGAGAAAGACGACATAGAAGTAGTCCTCTGCAGCATGTTGGCTCCCGATACTTGACCCAATCCCACGGTGAAAGAAATAAATGCACCTTTCTTATACTGTTGAAATTGTGGCCAGACTGCAATTACACTGAGGAACAATGGCGTGGACAATTCTTATTAGACAACAAGGCAAGACGGCAATCTCTGCACCCAGTTAGGTATAGTGCCTCAGGTGCCTTAAGCTGACAGAGTGAAGAACACAGAGAGAGAGAGAGAGAGAGAGAGAGAGAGAGGAGGACGTAAATAGAGAAGAAAAACTACAGGGTGCGCTGCCATCCTTGTTAGATGTTCATCATTCACCCGGCATTACTTCTAACCCCTTCCATCCTCGTTCACCTGACAGTGCTGGTCCACACTTATTCTACTCAACGCTTCGCTCTGCTTTGTCAATTTAGATTTCTTCACAGGCGAGATGGCTGCTGAAATGTCTGGGCAGTCGAACACCGAAACAGAACAGAACATTGCTCTGAAGACAGCTAAACAAATGACTTGGAGTAAGTTTTATAAGATCGGTGGCTTTCATACAACCGTGGTCCATCACGTCCCCGGCATGTCCTTCAGCTACAGCCTTGCCCTTTCATTTGGGAGTTCTTAGCAATAACAACTCTGCAGCTCATTTGTGCAATTATGTCTGGGGTGGCAGCGGGGGATTGGCTGACTGTCTCCCTTCTGAATTGCTTTTAACTGCAACAAAAACGTGAATGCAATTTGCATCGGTTGTATAAAATGGACTAATATGAATACAATAAATTCAGCATAGTGCTGCATAGTTTAAAAAGATTTCTACTCGTCTACAAGGTATGTGTTCATGTTTGAGGGGTCAACTGTTCAAATTGCTCATTCACTCTGCAGCATCAGTGTCACCAGGGGCCACGCGTACAGTATGAAACTTTGTGCACGTACAATACCAGAGATATGAATATGCTTTCTTTTTGACACAAGTCACACATACGCCTTGTTGTGATGCATCAAATCTCTGTAACTGTATGCGTGAACACGTACATTTGCAGGTTGGTACGCCATCGACACTTTATTTATCGTAGAAAACTGAAAACCAACAATGCTGTAATATCCCAAAGGTCGCAAGTTATTCATATTAATTATTACTGACTTCACATAGAAGTGTTTAGGATGAATGCAGGACAGGGAAACACTAAGTTAATGATTTGTTTATTTCAAAATAATCATATAAATGTGAATGCGATCAAAATGTGGAGATAGATAATGAGATAATTAGAGATAGTGACACATCTATTTAATCTCCTTATAATTTCATTCACAGTGCCTCTGCAAAGCTGTGTGTGAAGTATGTGTGACTGTCTTTCTGCACATTCCATGTTCATGCCTGCCAGAATGCATGTGTGTGTGTGTGTGTGTGGGGGGGGGGGGGCTATAGGGATACTCATATTTATATTTCAGCATTTGCATTAGCTCAGAAAGGTTCAGTGGGTGTAGAAATGCATCTGATAGTCACAGTCCTCACATTACAGGTACCCTGTATCTTTCAGATCATGTATTTAACTTCTATTTCTACCATGTCATTAGGACTTTCTATACTGATAAGGTGACTGGGTCCACACAGGATACAGTACATGTCCATATTAATATTTTTTAACGTTTGGTCAAACTAATTGACAACATGCAAAAAGCTAAACATCATTAAATGTGTGAGGATTAAATAAAACTGGAGCAGATATTTCTTTCTGTCTTTTATAGCTGAATTATATTTGACAGGACACAACTTGTAGGCAAATGCTGGAGATGGGAGGTGGGGGATGCATATATCCAACATATTTTCAGACTGATGCTTAACAGTGTATTAATGCCATGCAGACGACTGTTAAATACTCTAAACTTGTTAAATACTGAGAAATATGCAATTAATTGCTCTTGTCCATCGCTGAACTACTGTAGATGATTGCTTTTAACATAAATCTATTTATATCAAATTAAGTCTCTGAGGGTGCACAGATCCAAAGCATTATGTTAATTACACACTCCTATTGGCTTACTGCATCAAATTTGGCCTGGAGTTTTGGAGGATAAAATGAACATTAAATAAAAAGGGATATCCTCCATTGGAGCATTAAATTGCCTTAAAAATCCAATCCCAATCCAAGCATCACCGACACACATTTAATTCAGTCTAGCTGTGATCCATGCACAAACTTTACAATCTGTAGGATGTTGTGCATGCTGAGGGCAACTTCTAGTGCCTACTGCAAATCCATCTTTGACATCGCTTTGGCTGAAATAGAGCATGATGACTCATGATTTAAGTGAGCGATTGAAAACTCATTCAAATTCAATATTTGTGATTCACTGGGAAAGTAAGAGAGAGCCATCTGCTAGGAGACGAGTGAGAAAAAGCTAGGGCTGGAGATGCGAATCCAATTCAATAAAAATTAGACTGAACAAGCCATCCATTCAAATTTAAAATGGCCCTGACACCTGCTGTCTCGTGAACACATGTACTGTATCAGCAGGGAAAATGGCTACAGGGCTATATGAACTCTGCTGCAGTAATCCTGGCTGTGCAAAACATGTGGGTGGGGCGGGGGCGGGGGGTTATGTGACACCTGACAACCTAGGCAGAAGCAGTTAAGACTGAGGGAGGTGACAGCTTCAGTGACAGAGATAAGCAGTGTGTGTGTGTGTGTGTGTGTGTGTGTGTGTGTGTGTGTGTGTGTGTTGGGGGGAAAATCTGGGTTATATTCCTCTGCCCACAGAATGCGTCAGGCGACGCTTGCATCTGCGAATGCATGTGTGCATACATGTGCCTCTGTGTTGGTGGCCGTGCGTATTGCTGTGACAGTGTAGCAAAGAAATGCATTCAGCTCCTGTTACTATTAGTCATCAGCGTGTTATTCTTACTGCTCGATGGCGCCGTTTAAAACGCTGAAATGTGGCTCTAAAGCCACTTAGCTGCAAAATTACTCAATTATAGGAAAAGCAGTAGGTCACTGGAAACATATAGTGAAGTTTTTAGTTACTACTAAATGAAAATCAATAGGATTTTGTGCATGCTTCCGATTGGATTGATTTCCCTTTCCTGGTTTGCCTATTGTAATTAATTTAATACCACAACGTTTATAATTCACCTACGTGAGCAAGTTGCCACACTCACTCAGGCTCCGTCTCACACCGCTGGTCAATATATCCACATACAAATCCCTCTTCTGCCCGAGTGTTTCATCCTATACGTACAATTCTTATACTTTCCTGGGAAAAACATTTCCACCACCCACACGGTGATGTTTCACTCTACCAGGGGTGGCAAGGAGAGTTTGTTTGGAACCAGCAGAGAAGTGAACAGCAGTGAATGAACGCTCCGAATTTCATTTCAATCTAATGAAAGACACACTATATATGTACATGTCCTCTATACAGCAGTACATACAGCAGCTCTGCCATAAAGGTTATGTTGAAACTGTCAGAAAGGTATATGCTAAATTATTGAGATCATAGTGGAGGTGGAGCTGCACTGGAAGACATTATATAGAGAAAATGTCCACAATGTTTAAAATGAAGGTGGAGGATTGGCAAATGTTAAAAGAATCCACTCAGTGAAGGAAGCAGAAACTACAATGAAGAAATCAGCTGTAACGGATCACATATGATGGACTGGGACAATACACGGATCGTAAACACTGAACAACAGAATTAGTCCTGTAAATGACTGGACACCTCATTGTGCAGTGACGCTGTCTTACACACACACACACACACACACACACACACACACACACACATTTCTGTGTTGTGGAGTACGTACTGTACTCGCAGGTGCACAGGCCAAAGGGTAGGGCGCTAGCAGACTGAATGCTCGCGCCCGACATAGCGGCCATATGTCATGCCAAATCTCATCTCATCTGGTGCTAAGAGAAAGTGCTGCTGGCTGCAGAAAGGCGACCTTCCAAACAGATATTATCAGCCTGACACCCTGACCCGACTGGAGCTGAGGGCTACAGCTCTGCTCCATATCCTGTGCTGCTCCTTTGAGGTGGGGAAGTTCAGTCACAATACACTGCATTAAAAACACGAGGGCGATCTTTTCCGCTCTAATCCTAGCAAAGTCCACAAATGTAAAGGTCAAAAGACTCAACAGCTGACATCCTACATTCCTGGTTTAGCAGAGCCCAATGGGTCTAACTTTGCATACTGCTACATATAAAAAACACAACTCTTTGTTTTAAATGTCCAATGAACCTATGCTGTTCTGCTGTGCATGTGTTTTATTTATGAAGTCATTTTAGATAAGCCCTATAGCTGAAGAGAAACTGCCCTGGATGATAAGGCTAAATAAATTCTCATCTAGAATTTTTAAATGTTAATGCAGCACTCACTGGCTTTTCAGAGCCACGCTAATAGCACCGCTTATCCAGCTAAGGTTTTGTTCTGCTTAAACCTGCCACTAAAGCTTAGAAAAAAAACAAAACATATCTGCACGGAGCAGCCAGTGGGCAGGATCTGGTACCCTGATGCTCAAATCTAACACTTCAGTTACTGTAGGGCTCTGGAGGAAGAATCGTCGGGGAGATGTCATGGGATTGAATAAACTGTTGTCTGTAGCTCTCCATGTTTTGCTCCTGCTCTGTCTCTCTCCCCACACCTCCCACACTGCTTTAGAAACTCTCACGCTCATCTTTTGGGATCTTTCATATAGTGTTTTGTGTGACTGAGTGGCCGTGAAGCAATGCACAGCTGTACAAGGGTGCTCAATCAACCAAGAAATATAAAGATTAAAGAAAAGATTCCTCGCAAAGGTGGCGAAAACCAGACAGTCTGTGACCAATGCGCTCTTTCTCTTTTACGGGAGCTCTGTGAAGAAAGACAGTGTAAAGAATGAAGAGGAAAACAAGTTCAGACTAAACTGGAAGACCTCCTGACTCTCTCCAGCGTTGGAAATGACTCACACGAGAGCATACAGAGCAGAATCTGACACTACCTCAACTACTTGACCTGATGAGACGACGCAGGAACAAAAATGGCGAAAAGGTCTAATTAGCATGGAGTGGAGAGATAGGTCCTCCGTCCTGCAGAGGAATTCACACGCTATTCCCAGTGCTTGTATGACATCTAGTGGTCCATGTGGGGGATGAACCACATTCAGCAGTATTTCTACTTGTGCCAAGCTAGTGGCTCCTCACAGAGTAAGTGGTGCAATTTGTCATAGACTAAGGTCAGTCTACGCCTGGTGGACGTGTTTGAAGGAGTTTTTGTTGGATTGCACTCCATAAAGTCTGACATAATCTGTATAGAAGGAGATTATAGGGCTTGACAGAGACTTGACAGAGACACATGTTCATGTAAACACATTTAGAAGACGAGAGGTTTATCCATCATCGTTTCTCACTCCCTGCATTATCTAAACTTCATGTTGTGACCCATGTCAAGATAAATATTCTTAATAAAAAGCACATTTTGAGGAGAGATGAATAAATGGAAAATCACTATATAACACAGACAATGACAACTGCATGTGCTCCCTCAGCATCGTACACTCACAAAGTGATTAACACACGCTGGCACACACGCAAACACTGTGGCAAACAAGAGGTTTTCTCCATTTTTGTCACTGCGGCTGGCAGCACCTACCTGTGGGCTAGTTGCTCAATTGTCAGTGGCCATGATAGAAATAACAGTTTGCTATTATTCTGTCAGCATGGGACAGAAAAACATTAGCTTTCTCTGAAAACAAGCACACAGCAGGTGGTGCCTTCTCTCAGTGGATAAGCAATTAGCTTTCCAGGGACTCAAACTACAGTTTGCCCCACATAGAAAACAAGCAACACCTGTGTGTGCAGCTGAGTGGAGCCGAGGCTCAGCGCCGCATAATAGAAAACGGGAACATCCAACAGGGGAGTGTCAAGTTGCCCTTTTCTGAATGTGTTGTTGGAGGAGGTTGACAGGAAAAAGAATAGAATAGATAATAGGCATGGCAGAGGCAATGAAATTATTTCTCAATCTCAAGGATTGCAGGATGGAAAAACCTAATTATTATGCAAGTGAAACATTAATTGAATATGTGACAGAAAAGGGGAAATGAAAGTAACAGAACGCATGGAAAGAAGAGAAACACAACTTGGATCGTGTGTTTCAAAAAGAGGAGGAAAGAGATAGAAATGAGGCAAAAAGATAAATGGCAGTGTAATTGAAAGGCGTGCAGCGGGGAACAAAAGAAAAAAATGAAATCGATGCGTTTTCAAAGGTAAAAAATGACAAATATATGAGAAAAAAAGATTAAGTGTGAGGCGTCAATCAACGTGAGGTGAGGAGCCGAAAGCAGAAAAGGGCGACTGCACAGAATCAAGATGAGATGGACACACATTTTAGTCAGAAAAATGGATAGAACCACTTACTGAGGCTACAGTCTATCCTGATACAATCTGGCGGGAGAGAGAGCGAAATGGTGAGATCAAATAAAAAGAAAAGGAGAAAGAGAGAGAAAAGAAAGAGCAGAGAGAGAGAGAAAAAAAAAGACATTTTACATCCTTCAAGGTACATTCTGCAGACAACCAAGCATTGCTCTGGGGCCACCATCCGGGGACAGGCTCCGAGTCAGGATCACCCTTTCCATCTACCAGACCCATCATCCATCCCTCGTTCCACACAATCCGCCCAAAACACAGAAGAAGGCAAGAATTACACTTCATGTTCAAGTACGCTGCACTCCATTATTAATTGTTCTAAATACATAAAACATAAAGTGATTTCAGGGACAACATCAAAATAGAAACACTGCGCTCAGAAGCAAACAGCTCCGCTGGTTATTATTACAAGGCCACAACTTTAAATCCTTGCTTTCTCAGCTCGGACTGTAGAAGAAACGTTGTGAAGCCACTGTGCTCTCTCTGTGTACAAACACCTTTGTTCATGCATCTGTGGTGCCGTCATGAGAGCAGATTGCCTCGATTTAGGAGGCGCACTTGCCTTCTGCAGCGCTTTGGGCAGGAGAGAAACCCAACAGTGTAAATGACAAGAAAGGGTGATCTGCACATCCCAGCCAACCTCGTGCCTGGTGCACACAAACTGCAGGAAATCAGACTCTGCTGGGCGTATTATTTGCTGGGAGCCTTTTACAAGCCCTGGTTAAAAGCAAGACACTGAATCCTGCTCTGACCTTTGACTCTCTAGTGGATGGAGGGTTCCTTTAGGGAAAACATTAAAGTATTAAATCATTATTCACCACAGCATCGCATATCTCGAAACTAATCTATTCCTATTCTATTTCTATGCTGGGAGGCTGCATCTTCTGTGTGCATGTGGCAGTGTGGCTGGGTTGTGGTCTCGAGCTGTCAACCGCGACAGAATAGTGGACACAAACAGCCAGGGACCGGCGTCACTTCGTAGAGACGTGTGGGCAATACAAAATCAGTCGAGGAATATAAAACAAACAGTGAAAGTTCAGCTTCTAGGCGCCGTGTTCATGCAATAGTTTGAATAAAAAATGTCAGCTACATACGTCGATAAGGAGAATGTCTCACAGCGTTACACTGTAACGTGCAAGCTTGTGTTAGGCTAAGATACCGAAAAGGTTCCATCACTAATTCATATTATTAGTGCTGAATCTGCCCAATTATAGCCTTTTTAGAAAACCATTAGCAGGATTTTAAAGGATTAAAGCGTTAACAGATACTGAGTGAGCATCCTCTGAAGATTAAAGGATGCATATCACTTTAGTTGTTAATTCATTTCAGGAGTCATGAAATTCCTCAGCAGAGCAATGTCAGTTTATGCGTTATCATTTAAGCCCAATTAAAAACAGCACGCAGATGCATTTGATGGCTTAACCCCAAGCCGCAAGCACGTGTGGCTGGAGAAACCGCTGGTGCATCAAGGTGCCGAGTGTGCGCAGCTCCGCCACAGCTGTGAGCCGGTCTCTCTGACTGTTTGATCCGAGGGCCGCAGACATACAGGCCGTTGAAGGCATGAAAAGTTCCATCTTCCGAGTCTGGGTGGGGTGTTTATGAGTGGCAGAGACAGAGAGAGAGATAGAGGAGGAGACAGAAGGGAAGAAAAGAAAAAGAGGAACGGCCTCTGTCGTTTATTCCACCGCCCCTTGTCCTGTCTCCATGGTGGATAGAAATCCCATATTTGGTGGTGCACCCATGTCATGCTCCTCCCGTTTCCCTGCTGAAAGTTTGTTCTTTTAAGCGATCGGGAGACAAATGAAAGTGTCCAAAGCTGGAAGGTCGTATCTATCTTCTGTAGAGTGCTAATATTCATTCCAATGAAATTTTAATAAGCCAAAAGGTCTGCGTTCCTGCAGCTACCTATTAAAGGGAATGCATTTGCTTCCTCTATGAGATATCCATCTTGCGAACCTTACTCTACAATTTCACTGACCTTCTTCACACTAAGCTCACGTCTCAGCCCTCTTTTCATATCCTTATCTTCTCTCCTAGGCAAAGGTGAGGCCAGCCCTCCGTCTAACAAACAGGAATGGCACAGAACCACATGGGGGAGCAAGACAGGGCAAGGCCACCTTGAAGCTTCTAGAGACAGGTTTGGGTCAGGGTCAGGCCAGGGAGACGGTTAGAGATGGAGCTTTTATTAATGGGAGGAGATGCTATGAGGCTTCACGTGGAGAGGGAATGGGGGTGGGACCAGGAGTCAGAGAATATGAACAGAAATGAATGCAGAGGAGGCTCTTCACGAGTCCCCACAATCTTTGTCCTATGTAAGTCTTTGCATTATGATTTTAGTCAGACTTTCCTGTAGCAAGCATTTGATTGGTTTAAGGTGGAGAAGTTTCTCAATTTGTACCTCAGTTTCCTCAAATAAACACATTTGAGCATGCTCAGCTTTCCTCAGTTAAAACAAGAGTAGTGTAACTCTTATGTGTTAGCCATTGGTATAGAAAGAAACTAATCTCGTATAACTGAGGGGCAAATTCAGAAGCTTTTTCATCTTACTATCTGACAACGGGACAGAAATGATGGTGTGAAACCCAGCAGGGCAAACCATCCTATTCATTTCAGCAGAAACACAATGCTAAAATACAGCATGAAGGTGGCGGGACAAGGGATGGTAAGGGGGAGAAATTAAGCGGGGGACATTCACGATGAATCGTGGTGACCTACCGAGGTTCACGGTGAGTTTGACACGGCCCCCGTCCAGCTCAAGGCGCAGGGTGTCCGCTGACTCCTTGGAGGTGGTGGCCATGAGCAGGCCGTACGCCCGCTGAGACATAAAGCGCAGCGCCACGTCCTCGGCCTCTGTGTGCATGGTGACCGGCATAATGATCTTCAGGTACATGCTGCCGTCATAGCTCAGCACTGTGGCCTCTGCATGGGATGATAGAGAAGGGTGACAAACACATCACATGTGAGACAGCAAGGAGTCAGAAGAACCCAGGCAATTGATGACAGAGGGCAATCACAGTCAAGCGCAAATACTATATGTCGAGGTACATTGAGTTTATATATATATAAATATATGAAACACTAGACTTACACCCAAAAAGGTTTTCCAGCATAATCAGAACTTTAATAATTTGGGTCAAAATAAGTTAATTATAAGTATAACTAGAAAGTTCCTGGGGAAACTTTAAAGGTGCCTGTCACCTCCGCCGCTGAACCTTAGACCCATCTCCCCGACCAGAGAGCAGGATTTACAAACACACACAGTAAACATGAGCAGCTACTGCTGTGTCAGCCAATCAGAGAGCAGGTGCTAACAGGGTGCTTCAGTTGCCCGGGTAACAAGCACACGCACAGAGACAGACCTGCTTTCAACTCTCATTTCTCATAAAATCCTTGAGAAATGAGAGTTGAAAAAGACACAAAGAGTTGACAAGACACAAAGATGAGCAAAGAAAAAGTTGACAAAGATAACGAGCTGATGAAAAGAAGGAGACAAAAAGAAGAAGTTGACAAGACACAGATATCAGAAAAGACAAAGTTGACAAAGACGACAAGCTGATAAAAAGAAGACAAAAAGAAAAAGTGGACAAGAGACAAGGTTGAGCAAAGACAAAGTTGCCAAAGATGACAAGCTGATGAAAAGGAGGCAAAAAGAAAAAGTGGACAAGAGACAAAGCTGAGCAAAGACAAAGTTGACAAAGACGACAAGCTGATGAATAGAAGGAGACAAAAAGAAAAAGTGGACAAGACACAAAGATGAGGAGAGACAAAGTTGACAAAGATGACGAGCTGATGAAAAGAAGGAGACAAAAAAGTTGACAAGAGACTAAGATGACAAGCTGATAACATGGGGACAGAAAGAAAAAGAGACAAAGATGACAAGCTAATGAAAAGAAGGTGACAAAAAGAAAAAGTTGACAAGACACAAAGATGAGGAGAGACAAAGTTGACAAAGATGACAAGCTGATAAAATGGGGACAGGAAGAAAAAGAGACAAAGATGACCAAAAACAAAGATGACAAGCTGATAAAAAGGAGGTGACAAAAAGAAAAAGTTGACAAGACAAAAAAAATGAGTAAAGACAAAGTTGACAAAGATGACGAGCTGATGAAATATGGGACACAAAGAAAAAGTTGACAAAAGACAAAGATGAACAAAGACAAAGTTGATAAAGATGACGAGCTGATAAAAAGGGGACAGAAAGAAATAAAGACAAAGATGACAAACGAAAAAGATGATGAGCTGATGAAAAGATGAAGACAAAAAAAAAAAAGTTGACAAGAGACAACAATGAGCAAAGACAAAGTTGACAAAGATGACGAGCTGATGAAAAGAAGGTGACAAAAACAAAAAGTTGACAAGACACAAAGATGACGAGCTGATAAAATGGGGACAGAAATAAAAAGAGACAAAGATGACTAAAGACAAAGTTGAGAAGACACAAAGATGACGAGCTGATAAAATGGGGACAGAAAGAAAGAGACAAAAATGACCAAGGACAAAGTTGACAAAGATGCCAAGCTGATAAAATGGGGACAGAAAGAAAAAGAGACAAGGACAAAGTTGACAAAGATGACAAGCTGATGAAAAAAGGTGAGAAAAAGAAAAAGTTGACAAGAGACAAAGATGAGCAAAGACAAAGTTGACAAAGATGACGAGCTGATAAA
>JAUMHF010000010.1:12349852-12375041 GCA_032359275.1 Microctenopoma steveboyesi | reverse complement strand
GGAAGCTCTGTCACTAAAACAAATTCCTTGTACGTGCAAGCGTACTTGGCAATAAAACTTATTCTGATTCTGATTCTCTGATTCTGATTCTGATAAGTCCACACAGATCCGAAACAAGCCCTAAATATTAGCTTCAGTGCTAATATCCGATTTGTTCAGCCTGGTTACATGCACCTGCATGGTATCTAGAGTAAAATAAGGACATGTCTCTATCTGCAGCGAGCACACAGTAAATGGGAGTAACTGCCTCAAGCTGTCAACAAAAGATTCCCATTGATTTAAGAGAAACAAGAAAACAGGAAGATCCTACACTTAGCTACAGAAGGTTTTCAGATATGGTTTGCAGTGCTGACCCTGCAAACCAAAGTGGCTAAATGAAAAATTAAGCCTCTTGCAGAAGGTCAAACATGAATACCTGATGTTGTGTCTTGCAACGCTGCTTCTCTCATTGATTTTGTCTGGAACCTTTTGCCTTCCCTCACCCATATCTCACCCCTGCCTCAAAACGATCCCATTTCCATGAAATTTTATTTCCTCACATTCATTTGCCCTTTGTAATCTATAAAAAGGCAGTAGAAAATGTGTCACTAGTCCATGAAAGATGTTTCTCTTTTTAAATGTACCTATTCAACTCGCACCTCCAACACTTTCCTCTTTGCAGCACCCACAGTTGTTGAGCTGCATGCTGGGAGATCACTGAGCCATCAGGGATCGTTCCTCTCTCTTTCACAACAATGCTTCTTCTCTTTAACCTTCATTTGCTGCTGTTAGTTCTTGCCAATGTAGGTTTTCCAACTGTTCACCCCCCCCACCCCCCCCCATGTGCTCGGGCTGTACGTTGACTGTAAATCCAGCTTTGTGTTGTGATGAGAGAGAGGATAGTTAAACGCCTTGAGAAGTTTAAGACCCACTAGGGATCCTTCCAATAGTAACCCAAATAATGAAAATGTAATTCTACAGGCATAATTAAGTTAGAGATAGGGCGATTACTGTGCGATCCATTAGAAGTGATGGCAAAAGTAATTACTTATTCAATCAGTGTGGTTTTATGAGGAAATGCGATGGCACCACGTTGCGTTGCCTCTATACAAGTCATTACATTTACAAGGGCATAATACTTTAGGCTCTGATTGGTCCTCTTGACAGCTTGTTAAGCCATGAATTAAAGCCCTGGTGAAAATAAAAGTCAATTTTAATCAAAGTTGAAGGAATAAAGTTTTATAAGGCAACTGTTCCCTACATAACCATCTATGATTGAGCGTGTATGCTTGCGTGGCTCTGAGAATAAATCTAAATTTGTCTCATTTTCTGCCATCCCTGCGTTGTTTTCCCCATCTCGTGGCTCCGTTTAATCTGTAGTGAGGTTGGGAAGATAAGAAGGAAGAACGGAGGAAATAAAGACTCGAAAGGAATTCAGCGAGCTGTATGTCTGGCACCTCGTGTTCTCGTATATGGGACGTATAGCTGCACAGAGTGTTGATTATCAAGTGACTGTGTGAGAGTCAACAAAAGCGTGTTTGTGTGAAGATAATGGTATACCACAGCTGAACACTGCATCTGGAGTTTACCAAGTTTACTGCTGTTAACTGGTAAAATTAACAGACTTGTATGAGGCAACACAGCTTAAGTGTGATATGTAAATGAATTAAACACTGCAGAGAGATGCAACCTCAATAGTTTCCAAACATGAGGGCATGGGGACACAGTATGAAGGAGAATGTTTGATCAGCTAGATAGAATTTGTGGAATCACACAGTGCCACTCACATCTTTAAGGCATCCCATGAAGTTGTTGCTGACTGGAGATCCGGGTAAATCGGCGGTGTTTGGACTCCCTCCGATGTAGAAGAAGTCATCCGAGCCCAGCATGGTATAATCTTCCTGGGTATAACCAGTGGTGGTCAATATACCATCCACTGAGATGGTCACCTGACACAGGCATGGCCCAAAACAGACAGATGGAAAAAGAAAACAGACAGAAAAATAGAGCAGGGATAGGCAAGAAAGGAAAATGATGAGGAGAGAAATTAGAAGAATGAGGAGGAAAAACATGGAAGAAATTGGATTAAAAACCAATGAGAGGTAGGGTTGTCCCCTAAGTGGTACTGCTCGGTTGTTTTCTTTTTTCTTTTTTTTTTTATGGTGTCAGTCAGACTGGGGGAATTTCACTCTAGAGTGCAGCTGCTAAGGAAAACCACTGAATGATGTGGTCGCTGACTAATAACAAGATGCTGGGAAAACTAACGACGTTGTATTGTGACTATTTACAATTTAAAGACCGA
Source organism: Microctenopoma steveboyesi (assembly GCA_032359275.1). Classification (NCBI taxonomy): domain Eukaryota; kingdom Metazoa; phylum Chordata; class Actinopteri; order Anabantiformes; family Anabantidae; genus Microctenopoma; species Microctenopoma steveboyesi. The sequence continues at coordinate 12,372,760 of JAUMHF010000010.1, read as the reverse complement.
ATCATAACTGGCTACTCTTTGGTGAAGAAGTGGATCAGGTACAAGAACAGGGTTTCCCTAAGACAGATAGACATTTTCTGCAACTTTCTTTTGCTGAACCAGTTCTCATTCAAGGAACTAACTATTAAAAATAACCTTTTCAATATTTAATTGCCTCAAGTGTCATCTTTTGTGCAAGGTTATGCATTCTGCGCTGCACATTTGATTGCTAACGGAGCAGAAAGAATTGGGTGTCATCAAACCCACAGCCGCAAGCCAACGCTCTGAGATAGTGTGGAATGAAGAGGAGAAACAAGACTTAATACTGCCTAAAAATTTAAAGAACAGATGCACAAGCGATAGGCTTTTGAGGCCTCCCCCAGGCTTTTCTGTGAGTCTGTCTTTTTTTCCTTTTTAGCTCAAATGATATTTTATGTCTGTAATATTAAGTCTCAGTAGCCTGGTGTTACTGAAACATGACTAACCTGATCAAAAGAGGTCTCAACGAAATTAAAACAGCATGTGTGCAGACTTACTGATAACGGCAGACCTTACAAGACAAGGTCAACGCAACTGTTTTAAATGTTACACCAGACCCTTGCTATTCCATTTAAAGGATACCTGAAGAGAGAATAAAAATCAGACAGGCAGTACGCTGTGCTGAATTTAAATGCATCTCAAGGATACAGATCTTCTCCATTCAGCTTTCCAGGAGTCAGCACACTTTTAAAGCTTGTCTTTTCACATTTATACTCATTGCAATGCCACAAACTGCTGTACTTGATAATAAATATAATGTGGCTAATTATATGGCATCATTGTTGTATATGCTCCCAGTGCTGCAGCTTTGCTGTTACACAAACAACCTGCCAAATAATGTTGTTTGATTTGGGAGACGATTGTGCAGTTAGAGCCCAATTTATCGTCTAATTATACTAATAGATCTGGCCTGGGCGAAAGTGAAGCACTCATATTTCCGATTTAACATCTGTTATTCTGCATAAACGTACACAGCACTGCAGGGAGCCACAACCATCTGTTTTCTTTGCACACTTAAAAGTGATGCTAGCACAAATTACCTTCACTCTAAGTCCAACTCAACACTGTAGTTATTTGCAAGGAGACATACTTGACTCTGCTTCACGGATCTAGAGTAACTACTTTGATCTACTGCAGCAACCAACAAAGTATATTTTAAAGTATTAGACATGTTCACTTTAAAGAATACACAAAATCTTATTTCAGGAACATTTCAGACCATTTTGTGTACAACTTGTCAAATGAAAAAGTGGCAATAAGCGTTCACGACCAGAGGGCTGAGGAGAAATTTTAGCAACTGCACTCAACAGATCAGTCCCCACAGCTGAGTGCTGCGCTTTTTGTTTCAGGTTTTTTTGGCCGTACTTCCCTTGTTAGCAGGGCAACTCATTTTTATGTCTGCTGTTACTACTTGGTGAGAAACAGGGATCGTATTGGACACATGTGCCTGGCCAAAAGAATCAGCGGTTGAGCTTCCGGTGCACTGGGATTATCTTTGGGGATCTTGGCTGGGGCTTTCAGCAGGGCGACTTAATTTGATCACAGTGATGGGAGGGATTTTACAGACCACTGGCATGAGCTCTTCTCAAGGCAGCGATGTAGAATTTTACAGGTCAAAGGGTGGAGATGTGACCTGTAAAGCTTTTGAAGTTAAACGTTGACTAAAGTTGAGAAGAACAAAGGCAGAATTTGAGGCCAAACTATTCTCTTCGAATGTGCTGGTGGTGAATATGTTTACTCCCACAATGAGGGACTGTCATTGGCTAGCTGCCAGACACCTACATAGTCTCCAGTTAAAGGAGGAAAACTGGGGATCATTCATTTAGGTCTTCTTTCTTTATTTCTCTTGCCCTCTCCATCATCCCAGATTCCACCACTTAACAAGGTTCATCACGGCTTTTAATGTGTGCACTGGATCATTTTACTATTGTTGATTCAGTGAGTGAACCCAGACAGCAATAAAAACCCACAGAGACAATATGTCAAAAATCCCAAATAAGTGTGTGAATTATGAGACAATAAAACAAACAAAAGCCACACACAGCGTTTCCCTCGAGCTGACTTATTAATTATTCAGTCAGCTATTTTGCTTTAGCCAGACTCCCCCTTCATCCCATACAGTAACGTTACAAGCCCTTGCATCAGTGGCTGGAGGAGGGGAAGGGTGATGATATCACAGGTTGCTAGTTGAAATGCTCTGCTTCTTCCAGCCTGAAGGCACACAGCTCGCGGGAGATCCGCACGCATTCTCCTCACAAAATGTTTGCTGCATCATGTGAACAAATCCTTCGTTAAGTGAGTCCTCATACAGAGCTGAAACACGCTGGCTCCTCGAGCTGCTGCGGCTCCTGCCATGCTGACCGAGGGCAGCTCAACAAAGACTCATGCGATACTCACATCCATGTGTCAAAGCTTGCATCGTCTTTGTTTAGCATTAGAGCGTGGCCAAACCAATAGTTTAGTGTTGAAAACAACCACGTATTTTTGCTGGGAAAACATTTTAAGAGAATATGCCACACAATATGGTGCAAAAATAATTCTCTGAAATTGTGTGATCACAGTTTTCATCTTGAATCATAGCCTAGTGTGAGAAAGGCTGAAAAATACCAAAATATAACCATCTAATTAACACTTTTATGGCTTCTTTCTACACTATTTTCTCACTTACCAATGAATACAATAGAAATCTTTAGAAATCACAAGAGACAGTGAGCCCTTGGTCCCTATTTCATATGTATTGAAAATAAGCAACTACCAGCACTGTTTAAATGGGACAACACAAGAAACACATACACGGTTTCAAAACCAGCTTGCTGCATCTTTTAGAGCCCTTGTTTTTGGTTTGTTTTTAACACAGCTACTCTTCAAATAATTCTTTAGCCCAGTACACACAGAGACCAAACAGACCTGGCTGATCTGTGCTGAACTGTGTGTGCACCAGACAACACAGAAAAAGCAGACTGGAGCTGCTTACAGCTGGATATACTGTGTGCTGGCACTGCTCCGAAACTCAAACCACGAGCAGCGTTCCCATTCGCGTGCTGCCGAACTCCTAACCTCTCTACGCTACAGAGCAGAAAACGGGAATTTCGAGATCTGCAAGTTTATTTGAAGTTTATCATACTTCTCATACTTCATACTAACACTCTGAATAACTCACAACCATCATTACTCTCTGGCATGCAGAGAACAAGTCTCACCGAAGCTGTGAATTTTTCCAAACAGAGACCTTATAAAATGGTGCTCTGTGCTTTGTAAAACTGAAAAGGCAAACTGTATCGCTATAATCACATATTTATTACAGTGAGTTTTGTCTGAGTGTTGGTTGGTATCAGTTCCTGAGAGCACTCACTGAATTCTTATCCGTTATATTTCAGACAAGAACTCAGCAGAGGACTCCCTGCAGCTACAAGACAGATGCTAATGATAGTATGCAGCACTGCTTTCTAGCGCAGTTGACAGTTATATGCAGTTTATGCATATTTAGGGATATGATGTGTTGCATGTAAGGAAGTTTCTGAAGGAATCATCCTGTCCCCGTGTTCAGCTACAAAACAGAATCTGAATTTCAGAAAGGATCCTAAAGTCTGCCCCTTAATTAGGGTAACAGGTTCCAACGCAACGTTTTTGTTAAGTCAACTAACTCAGGATCAGCGTGTGCTTTCCTATCCTTCACCAATTATCTTCACAATAAACAAGCTTTAGTGTATGGCACTAGAAACACTCTCCATGTAGAGTCCTGCTGTGTGCTTGGCTGAGCGCATCACTGCCTCATTGACCATAGCTGACTCCTTGACTGTAGGCTACTGTGAGCTGTGTAAACTCCATCCCCCTCTTATCAAGTAACCAAGGGTAGGCACGATCCCCACAGTGCTGGGGATTACACCAACCACACTAACAAGATAGAATGTCTTCTTAGAGGCCATGAGAACAATCACACTTTATGAGAGATCACATCTCACACAAGCGCTTGGATATCTGCAGCACACGCGTACCGAGTTCCCCCACTGATTATCAATAGTCCGACCTCACCACTTACTAGAAAACAAATCATGGCACCCACTAGTTTCATAAAGATGATCCTGATGAACCCAGGGGGAGCCGAGAGGCCTGAGCCGTATCAAAGCAGGTCTTACATTAGCTATATCCTTAGTATGACAACGTCAGCATGATCGCCACCTACAAGTCATACTGACATGATCCATGCAGAGAGGAGGCAACTAGCTTACCTTCAAGATGTATCACTTACCCTTGTAGGCACATCTGATTACTGTCAGACATCTTTCACAGGGAGAAACAATGTTTTGGAGTTAATGCATTACATGAAGCAGTTTAAAGTAAGAGCCACAGGAAGGAGGAATGCTCGAGAGAGAAAGGGGAAAGAAGAGTTCCCACACAGCAGTGGACTTCAATAGGTGTCTGGCAGCTAGTCGAGGTGTATAAACTAAATATGTAATGCAGAGCTTCGTGAGGTGAGCGGAGAATCTGCATCTCTTACATTAAGATCGGACGATTGGGGCGAGTTGGTAAGAGGATGGGGGAGAGTGAGAGGGAACGTTCTTTAGCTGTGCGCCGAGAAGAGTTAAGAGGGTTAGGGGTGAACTTAGTCGGTTAGTACTTTTGTAAGTAGGGAAAAGTCAGACACAAAAATGGTTGTTAGTACAAAGGTTTGATTCAAACAGTAGATTAGTAACACCGTTTTAGTAAATTTAGTCAAAGTGGTAAGAGAGTGTGAGGATTCTTTAAAAGTCCTCTGCAATTTGATTGCTTGAACCAGATCCAGATTAGGACTGAATGTGTTATTTTACGTGACAAGGGCTTGTTTTGGTTAAGAATAAACAAAATGAATCCATCAGAGCAAACAGGATGACACGCGAGCCATGCACTTGAGTGGTGACACATAAGAATGGGGATGAAGGGGGGATTCCATCACAAACAACACCAACAGACCAACTAAAACAGAAAAACAAACCATCTGGCAAGATGCAGCGAAATGGGTTAAGTATATGTCATTTCCGAGCAACACAACACCAGACAGAGGGTGGAAGGAAACGGAGAGCTTTCTGTGGTAAGAAATTGTGTTGTGTGTTGGATAAGAACACAACAGAAAGGCCCATCGACACACGTGTACAAAAGACTGACACGTGCTGGGCTAGGGCAGCATTTACACTGTGAGGATGCTGGAGTAAAAGACGTTCTAGCCAACAGAAACATGCAGACAGGGCTCGGGAAAACAACCACTGGATACTGTCAGTTTGAAGGTGGATTTGGGACAGGATGGGATCAATATCACCAATCACAGATGGCATCAATGGAAATGAGAAGGTTTTTTAAAGAATAGGAAAATTGAGAAGGGGGAGAAGACATTCCTGTCTTGGTGAATAGAGTAATTTAGGATTCCATTGGGAGTCTCAAAAGGACTTTTATCAAATTTCAGCTGGGAATGAGTGAATCAGAGTTAGATTTTTGTTTACTTGCAACCTTTTTCTCGTGTTTAATGATGGATCGACCAGAATTAATTCCTCGCAGCATCAATCCTCTGTTCACCCAGAAAAACGGTCTGTCTCCCCTCTTCACTTTTTCCCTGTTTTGTTTCGGGAAGATAAGGTGTGAGGTCATTTTTTTTTAGCTTTTAGCTGAAGTTAAACTAAAAAATTAATAAAAGAAAAAAAATAAATGAAATTAAATCATTAAAAGGCGGGGGAGTGGCTAACATGTTTTATGGCCATATTGATTATATTTGGACAATTGATATATGTATGTATATATGTTAGCCAGGATATATACATATACATATATACTCAATGCAACCTGTATTTCAAAGAAATAAATAAAACAAACAGAAAAGACTGGGGGGGGGGGGTGTCAGATCTCTACATGCAAGGGGTGAGGCCAGTAAAATATAAGAAATATAAGTTAGTGTTAGTATTAATGAGGGTCTGGATCGCACACAGGTCAGATTTCCCAGGCAGCTAACCTCTAGAGTCTGCATCAGTGAACAGAGAACTTTGTTTAATGATTGGAAAGGTCCAGTGAAAGCAAGTAAGTCACTACATGCTGCACCTTTTTTTATATTAAATGTATGCAAATTTATGTTATTTTGCCAAAAGTCCCTTAGTGTGCAGCTGAAAAAAGGTGCAATTAGAGTTAATGAGCTTTCATCAGTACTGTTGGTTTGATCATTTCTGCACCCACGATCAAGGCAACATGTGGAACATGAAAGCACTTTATTAAGTGTGAGTAAGAGGGGAAGTGTGTTCAGGGGTAGGTCTAGGAACAGTGTCATCCTCATTGTCATAAATCAGCCTGAGGCCACTAATGGGATCATGCCCTCATTTGAGGCCTACTTTACAGTGAGGGCTCTAACCACTAAATCAAGCGTAGTAAATATTCCTTATGACTCTATAAAGCACTAGATGACACGCTTAGATAACTGGTGGCTCCATAGCAGGCTGGACAGGTCCAACTGAGGCAGCATAGCAAAACAGTCTCCTCAGTGCTATTTCTGTTATCTTGTTAAACATTTGGAGGAAATGACACCTTTTATTTTTACTGTCTCTCACTGGAGTTGCCATAGCAGGTTATTTGTCTGCTTGAGAAGTCTGCTGTGTACGCTCACATCACAGGGTTCTTCTAAGAACAAAAAAGAAAGAGGAAACAGGAAATAACAAAAGTAACTTGAAGCTTTTCTGATACTCAATTGAGATAAAATCTTGCATTATGATTCTTTATTTCTTCATACGGATAGTGTCTGAAGTCAAAGAAATAAGCAAAAATTAAAAAGGGACAGAAAATAAACATCAAAGAAATGAAACCTTTTTTTATATCTTTTGGACAGACCTCGTTCGATGAACATTTAAAATCTGGTCAGGAAGGAGGGGAACTGGGTGGTGGTAAAAAGCAATAACATATATATAGAGAGAGATAGGGCTAAAAGAAAAACAGAGAGGTGGAGTTTTTCAGCTACCTTGGAATTGATGGTGGATTGTACTTTCAGTAAAGCAAACAGAATAGAAAGAAGTAACGGAAAACCCAGGGCAAACCAAAGTATAAGACAATTAGAATGATATCTACCATATAATGCAGTTTGTTTACCATAGCGTGTCCAATGCCTGCGTGCTTCAGGAGAAAACAGGGGGAGGGGAAAGAAAAAAAATAATAATGACAAACCTTAAACTCAAGAAAACACACCTCAACCCCTAAAAGGGTGGGAAGAAAAAAGAAATATCGCCTTTCATAAAACCACCTACATTGTCAAACAGGCGAGTTGAATCTACGCAAAACGTTTAGATAGTAGTAAAAAATTATTTTAAAAATTGTCCATTTCCTATAGTTTAGGTAGTAAAACATCCAAATAAAGAAATAAAGAAAGCAATTGTGTAAGCATTTTTGCTATAAAGGGTCATCTACAAAACAAAACTGTAAAGAACAAAGGAATAAAAGGATAACAGTACATTTGTTAGTATGTAAGTCGCAAGTTAAGTAGAGAAAACAACAGATGGTTCACATTCCGTGAGTGACACAGTGTTAGTTGTTGAAATCATAAATAGGTAAGGGAAAAGAAAAGTCACCAATGAAAAGAATCAAATTGGAAGAATTCTGAAGCTTGTTGTTAGTAAAAGAGACAAGAGTTAGCAAATCAACTTTCACAGAGGGAATTTGGGCTCGTTTTAATGGGGAGGTTTATTCTGAGCGGGGAAAGGAATGAGGGAAAAGTAGGTAACGTTTCTGAGGCTAATACAGGTTGGAGGGGGGTGGGGCCTTGCTGGCAGTGGGGCCTACTCCATTTCAAAATCGCGTTCTGTAGTACATGGCGGGGCCAATCATGTTTGGATGACTTGGAAGTCCCTAAGAACAAGTCCCCCAAGTAGTCAATAAAGGTCAACTGTGATAAATGCAAGAGAAACCCAAAAACAAATTATTGCATTGCACAAGAAAGCCACAGTGCATCTTCAGGTAATGACGTGAAATTATAAGAGCATTTAGAAAAAACAGAGTTTGGTTGAGCATCAGAGCAAAGGCTGAAGGACAAAGAAGGCAGACAGAGGGACGGACACGTTTCTTGGATGATTCTGGTATTTGCAGCATCCTGAAAGAGAATGAAATGTTTATTTAGGAAAATAAGACATTTGAACAATTAAGGGCAAGGCTCACATTCCCTGGGAAAAGAAGACGTCCAACAGAACATTAAAAAACAAATCAATACATACCATGTCATACCTGTCACCTGCACATTCGCCACTTTACTGATCTCAGTTCCTCTCAGTCTCTTTTATTTCTCACTCATTTGGAGTGTAACATAATATGTATATTTTCTATCTCAACATTTTGTCTCCTATCTAAACGTGTGGCATTAAGGCTTAGATGGAGAGATGTGCAGGTTGGCCAATGGCAGTGAGAGCTGTAAGAATCGAGCACTGAGAAGTGTGCAGGGTTGTCCCTCAGGACAGTGGCGACATCTGAAGGACACGTTACATCTTGATATGAAACTTGAACTTGTGGGCAGCTCCCCTATGTGACACAGAATACGTGCAGAGAGAGTGAATCTATGTGGTCCTACTTACTGGTAAAGAAGCACCTAGCAACAGAAATTCCAGTTTGTTATGGAGACTGTTACATCAGATCAGATTTTACATCAAGTAAATGTGACTAGTGCTGTTGAAAAACACTACAGAGTCACTACATTTCAAAACAACCAACATACAATGTTGGAGGCTGGTGTATTTCTATGTGTGTGGAGGGGGGGGGTTGATTGTGTGGGATGTGTGGCATAAACAGGTCCTCCCCATGGAGCTAACTGGTCAGTTTGAAGCATCATGCACGCCCACTGTTTGATCTGAGGTCGTTGTGAAGTGCCGTCACCAGCCAGCCACTTTGCCTAATGACTCCTCTTAATCCATTAATTAGGTGAATAAGATTCAGTGGGTGGATGTAAATCTACATATCCACATCACCAGGCACTTCCCAGCTCGTACGTGTGAAAACCCTAGCAGGGCTTTATTAACTTAAATGTGCCCTAACAACGGTAACAATCACTTTTGGATTTTAAAACCCGTCCCAACAATCTGAGATTAGAGATTAAGTGATTTGAAATTCTGTCATTTTCAGATCGCTCACAGGAATTTGATGTCTGGGTTTTTGGCTTATCTCGATCAATTCTTTGACAGAACAGCCCTGGGATGGTTGTGAATTAAAAAAAAAACGTATCCTTCAAAAGTTGCTGATGATCTCTGAAATTACATGATTAGGTAATGAACCCAGTGAAAAGATGACGGGGAGAGATTACACTTGGATTTCTGTGTGCATAATCTTCCGTAATGAGTGTGAAACGCCGTGGAGGACAGTGGGCATGTGTGTCAGCGGCACATCTCTACGAGTAAGTAACACAGACTAATGGTTGGTAACAGGCTGACTGACACAGAATGGCTGAATTCCATTGTTCTTATTTATCTATTTAGGTTGTTGGAACAAAAGTTATAGTTGCTCGCTTCATCAGCATTACACAAACGTAGATGTAAAAAGTCTACATGTGGAGTCAGACTCGGACCAGGATATTAACAAGTAGCAGAATTTGCTAAATGAATTAACTGACAGACAACATAAAATGTTGCAAACTGAACCATAGAAACCAAAAAAGTGAGGATCCTGACTGCAGGCATGAAAACTGTAAATGCTGCTCAACTTGTGCCTCACTGTCAAGATCGATCGTGCAGAAAATTAAACTTTTGTTCTATGTCTGTTATCAAGCGGTACAAAGGATGTGCCAGTAACTAGGGGCCTTTCTATCATGATTTCCTCAATCTTATTGTGCTTCAAGAAGAACGTATCACACGGTCTACGATAGCAAGAGCAAGGAAGCAACCTGGGAGTGCCAAACTGTTTCAGTAAGCCAGGAGAAAGTGTAGTACGGAGCAAATACAGAGGCACAGAGAGTATCAACAGATGAATCTGGTCCAGTAAAGGAGAGGGAATGCAGGGCTCACCCTATTTCAAACTGCCAATTTTACTGGCTTACAGTAAATTCCCTATTCATTGCAACTTTGCCTCAAACCCTACAAGTCCGAAGCTTCTACTGTGACAGCCCATCATTGTCTCTGTAATTGACCCGTGTGGGAAAATGAAAACTGTGAATGTGGATGTTTACTGATGCAGGATAAAGCTCCCGGTCATGTAAACAACCACAGGCACAGACAAACAACTTTGTGCTGCATCTGTCTCAAAGGGCCTCGTGGGCGAGGAAATATTCATGTATAAGATAAAGTGTGTGTAGTAATACCATTAACATGATATTTTACTATCTGCTGTTTCACACACTGTAGAAATGTCTAGAACAGCTCTGTCAACTGCAGGACTCCTGACTAGAGTTGGCCGACCTGACTAATCTACAATGTTTTTGTTGTCCTGCAGATCTTTCACACACTTGTCACAGCGGACTGAGCTGCGGCCACCAGCGAATAGGCTGAATAAATACTTAATGACGCAGCTTTGAAAATGATCAATGGATGGAGCAGTGGAGCCAAGATTCCGGGTCCAGATAGATTTATCACTGCGACTGAGAAGGTTGCAAGACTGATGACCATTCCATAAATTTCCAATTTGAGCCTTTAGAAATAAGTCATAAAAGTGATATTGTGGAATAATATTATGGGATGGGAGATGCCATTTGTCATGAGGGGAAAAATTTCATAGTCTGAATAAAAGAATGTATGAAACTCAATATTTGGTAAAATAACTAAGTACAAGCTATTTTCTGTGAAAATGTAATCATCCATGTTAGTATACATCCATGTGCCTGGCTGGATATGTAGGCGCGTGCAGTCTGTCAGCACGATGTCCTTGGTAACATACTGTAGATGCTTTGTTGGTGACCCTGTCAGATGGAATGGAGCTGGGCTTCGATTGCAAAATGGCCTTTTCAGGTACATTTGGTTCCGCGTTCAGTCCAATCATCCGGCATTCAGTCTCGTCATCCTCTCTCTAAGTCTGGCTCCAAGTAATGGAAACTGGCAGACAGGCTTCAGGTGCAAATATAAATGTCACCGCAATTACGGAGGAGAGACGTCGGCAAACAAACAGCATATGAGGGTGTGTGTGCATGAAAATTGCAGTAGAATATATTGTATATTGCGATGCAGGAGGCCACAATTCAACCTATTTCTCTGCTGTGCTTCCTATCACTGGCATCTCTATTTTCCCATCTCTGACTGATTGATACTCTCTTTGAACAGCAGCCCCTATTTCTCTTTAAATTCCATTAGGATGTGACCAAGTTCAATGTCGAACAAATGCAACAGCAATGTGACAGGAGAACAGGAGTCATAATACACTAGGTAGAACCATTTAAATACTCATCAGCTGTTTCTTCTATTAATCTCTATAGTAACTTTTTTCTATAGACAGATGGCTCATCAAGGGAGCTAGGCCACAATGTGCGTAACCTTTATTTCTATTCTATTTATATGCTTTAAAATGAATTTGGATCCATGTGTGATCATCTGTAGCAGCTGAACATTAATATTAAATGTTTTGGAGAAAGCAGCTCTAGTTGTTTGTATTTTGTATATAAAGGCTGAAGTGACAAAACTTCTTACCTACAAATGGGGGGGGGGTTATATTCTTATATTTTACCGAAGCAAAAAGTAATTCAAGGTCAAACGTAAATGGAAACTGGAACTACTACCTTGAAGCTCTATGCCTCTGCCAACCAGTCAAGTTGCAGTTTGAGGGCAGTGATTCCTGGAGGGTGTTCCTGTGATACTATACGATGAAGGGACAGAGCTGAGGTCACACTGACCTGGACCTTTCACCTCACCTTTAAATTAAAGCGCACCTTTGTTGCTAATATAAAGAAATCCCCTGAAAATGATCTTGAGATGTCCTGCTCAGCCACACACTATGCCTCCAGCTATGGGAAGAATAAAGACACCATTTTGACCAACGGCCGGATTACTGTAGACACGCTGAAATCATGTGTATGTGTCCGCCAACAGAGCTGGATGGGGTTAACGGCTAATGATGCCTATAATCACTGTCTCAGTTTTCACTAGGAGGCGATTTCATGACAGCTCGTCATCACTAAAGAACATGAATAATGCTGAAATCATTCTCTGCTAGTCCTTGATAGTTATTTTACAAAGCTCCCTCTCCTCTCTGAATCATTCACCCTGCTGACTTTCCCTCTGCTCTCCCACTATCTCCATCTCAATCGCTTACCGTTTTTTCTGTCTCACTATCATTTTATTACCTGTTTCCACCGGTGTGAATGTGCTAATGGCGCGGGGATTTGTTATCTGATTATAGGTTTGTGAGGCAGAGGGATGAATAAACATGAAAGTGCTGGAGCAGGCAGTGGCAAATGAGGCTGATAAGTGAGTGTGTGTGTGGGATTGTGGATGAATATGCTAATGTGGTGGAAATGTGATGCAAATTAGCCCCCCTCTTCCTCCTCAAATACACCTCTTGGTGTTGGTATCAAACAGCCAGGACGATGTCTTAGCGTGAGGTGTCTGTGGTTTGGGCAGAATTCAAACTTGAGGTGTTGCCCTCTGGTCAGCGCGAGGAATTAAATGCAGAGAAATAAGTCAAATAAATCCTAAATGCACATCCACATGACTGCCGCCGCCTCCCCGCCTCCTCTTAGCACGACTGAAACACATTAGGAATACCTAAAATGTCACTGGCAGTAAACTGAGAAAGGATTACAGGGGTGTTAGCATGTCATTATGTGCATCAAACAAATGCACTACCCCTGTCTGCCTTGAATAGCAATTTCTACCATAGAAATGTGCTGCTGTATGTGTTGGCAACGCCGAGCAGTCTAAATTTTCATTTTCAATTTGGCCACAAGAGGTACAATCTGTCATTATGCTAAACACATTATGCTGACCCTATTGAGATGTTCACATAAAAATGGTAGGAACTAATCCACACTGTGTATGTGTGGGGTGACCAGAACATGTAAGCCTAGGGTTTCCGATTTAAATAGCTTGTGTAAGCCGTCATTCATTAAAGTCATTTGGCGACAACAACCTTTTCTTTTCTTATTCCTGTGTACACAGCAGGCCTAAACACTTACAGTTTCTAGTAAATCATGACTTGTAAGGCATCTTTTACAGTAATATTAGTGTTTATGTGGAGCTGGCTGTATGGAAAGGGTTAATACAATACTGGAGTACTAGAGCTAGGGACAATTCATGACCGAACACCCTAGCAGATACCGTTGCTAAGTGACAAATTGCTAGTAAGAATGGATGAGAAAGACAGAGTGCAAAAGAGAGAGAAAGGGGAGGCGAAGACGAGCGAGAGAGGAATTGATTTGCTCTCTCTTAGGAATCCTTGCTGCCTTTTGGAGGAAGGCTGGACGAGAGGGGAAGCAGAGGAGGGATGGCCGGATGAAGGAAGAGGAGGAGGGAGGGTAATTGGTGCTGATCATTTCTTACCAAAAGGGATGAAAAACAATCCGAACAGGTAGCTACAGGAACAGAGAGAAGCAGAAAGATGAGGAGCCTGCCTGTTAAAACATGACTCTTCCATAAAGCTGACTGATGCCAGGCGTAAAACTTAAAGCTGCTGTACATGTGGGGGCTCCTTATCTTCCAGTGGGAGATGGCTCTGTATGATCTGGGTAGGAAGATCTTCCAACAAGAATAAATGACAATGATGCTCCCTAATGCTCTTCTTTCATGAGCTGTGACCGTGTTTCATTTCCAGATCACACCATTTTTCTGCACGGACAGCTTGTGGTTTTAACCACAGGTTTTCCATCCCTTCACCAGTTTCTATTATGTATGGGACACGTGCATGGAGGCTAGGATAAGTTTTAAACGTTTGTGCCTTCAACTGCATACGTACTGTAAGTGAAAGGTTTTATTATCCATTGATGACTAGGACGCTGGGCTCCAGCATGTGTGGCTGTGGATTCACACCGATATAAATTTGGACTGAGATTTTCAACAACTAGACTGCAATCACAAACATGTGACTGCAATCCAGTTATGTTTTCTAGTAGCACACTGTTGGCATGTTAGCGATGAACATACCTCTAATTTATGTTGATACAAAGCTACACAGGCTACTGACTCTTTAACTATCTGATCCACACACACACACTTTGTCTTTATTCACTTCAAAGTTGAACAACTCTCACCCTATTCTTGCTTAAACTCAACGTCTCCGGACTCCAGACGTGAACTTCAATGGTTTGTATCTCCCTGCTGTATCACAACATGAAACTGTAATACCATTGCAACACTAGTTGACAGCAACAGAAACTTCCTATTTTTGGAATAATGGCTATGATTCTGTAGGTACGTATGATAACCACCTTCTCTGGAAGTAACACCCAGGACCTCTGTGGATTAAGATACAGCTCATGGCAGCTGTGATTTGAATGTGACTTTTTCTCAAAGGCTGTCTGCTCTTGCTCTGGGTTAGCGCTCCAACCTCAGGGTTATGCATTCAGCACTAAACAGGCGAGGGAAGAAAATATGTCTGAGACGTACGTTCATCCAATAGCTACAGTCAAGGTCCTATTGTACAGAAAAAGAGATGCCCATAGGTGGGAGGACATAAAGTAAATCATGGTAGAGAGATAAAAGGAGGCAGCCAGAGACAACAGGGGGACAGATGTTTGTAGGTATGGAAGTAAGGGGGAGGTGAAACGCAGTAATACGAAAGAGGATTGCAAAAAAAAAAAGCAGATACCGTGTTCAGTCTCTCTCTCTCCAGGCAATATATAAGGTCCTGCCCCACTTCTGTGACATTGTGAATGTTAAATCGTTTGGTTCTAAAGTAATATTGGCACATTAAGGGAAAAACTTCCCTGTTTATTATCTCTGCTGCATCACAGCAGAGAACAAACTGCTGTCTTTTTCCCTGTGCTCCCATCATGCTCTAACTCTGACACTCCTTTACTCTCAGACAGCAGCACTACACTTCATTTCCTACTCTCTGCTGTGAACACAATCTCTCACTCGCTCTCTGTACTTCCCAACAAACCAAAATACTGGCTTGAAAGTGCAAGGTTTCATTCCCCCGGCTGGGGCTCATGTTTCCCCTGGCGACCAGTGGGACCCCAGCGCCTCGTCAGTGCACAGTGTGACGCGAGGCCATTGTGACTCGGACTATGTTTGTACAGTGTATAGATCTTACAGTACACTCGCTGACTTTGACTTAGAGTATTGGCAGGAATGTGCCTTAACATTTTTATTTCTGTACATGAAGTGCAGTTAAATGCAGTTGTCAAAGTTGTAGCTGCAAAGCTGCATGGATCGAGTTCAGTAATAATACTCAAAACACAATGAGCACTTTTTAATATAACTATACCCTATATATGCACTTATAGAACTGTCTGTTAGATGCATGCTGGCTATAGTGTCTTTGCCACTTAACGCCTGACCCATTTTCCCTGCGTGTTCTGTTTTGGTGCAGTGTATTGGACGTATCTATCATTTCCCAGGAGACTCTGACGTGAGATGTTTCCATCTTTGTCTTTGCCCTTCTTTCTGTTTGTACTACAGGAAGGGCGAGGGCGCTCACTACGGCTGAAGTCTACAAGAGGTCCATGAGGGTAGATCATCATGTCAGAGGGAGCAGAGGGAGCAGAGGGAGGGAGCGGAAGGAGCGATGCCTCCCTGCTTATGCTAACCAACGTGTGCAGTAAATGGGATAGGGTGGACGGAGTTGTGTGTGCGTTATTTGCACTGATGAGAGGTCAAGCCAAGTGTCCTTGCCTGCCTATCAACTGTACACCACAGGGATTAGCTCCTCAAACGTAGGTAACTCACTCTTGCAGTACTGCCGGATACCACCGAGGGGAGCTCTGAACCTGTAATCATTCGTTAGGCGTGCGGCATGCCCCCCACCCCCACCCCCCCAGTCTCTGCTCTGTGTTGGCAGAGTGTCCCTATCACCTCACCTAATTCTGTCTGCTTCATTTTATCCCGCACAAAGCTGACAAATTCATAGGTTTTGTGGAGAAAGACGATGAATATACACACACACACACAAAAAGGGACAGAGAGTCAGTGAGAGAGGGGGACTGGCTTGTGAGAGCTCCCGGGCTTTACTTGTATTGGAGCTTACTGATGCAGTGGTAGATATGCATGGCGTTGCAGGAGCCAATAAGAGCAACAGACAGGGAGAGGATGAGACTTAGGAGACCACTGGGGCTGTAAGATAACCTCAGCTGGATTCCACTGCTTGTCTTGGAAACTGCAGGCTGCTTTTAATGCAGATATCATGTTAGCTCAATTAGGAAAGAGCAATAGAAAACAATAACAGCATTGTGTTGTGTGGGGGACATTTTCTATTTAAATATTAGACTAAACTATTAACTGAACCTACACTATCTAAATCACTCACTATTTCTTTGTTGCACTGCTGCTTAAGTTGGAAACTAACTTTTCTAACAATTTATGCATCTGAGATGTTCCTCTTACTTTCACTTTTTCCACCCTCTGCATATAGGAAATACAGTGAGGTGAGGGAAGCGAGTGTGCCTGTGCAAATGCTTGTGTTTTACAAGAACTCCAAACATGTAAGTGTTCATTGATCAGCTGGGTATCAGCCCACCAGTAAACACGGGGTCATGGATGGTCAATGTTATTGACGCTCCGCTCCTCGTCTCCTCAGAGGGGATGGTCCGGTGTAAATCTAGAGAGCTCTTTAGCACTTAGGTCACCTGTTATGTCAATTACAATGATCCACTGGAGATTCAAGCTGTTATGTAAGGTTGTGGAGACCGGCTGGACAGCAGGATGTGGATGGTAAGAGGCGGGTCAAAACGCACAGATGTTAGAATTCAAGCTGGTTGTCTTCTCCACAAACACGGCACCTCTGAACTAGTAATAGATGTTCTTGCAGGGTATTCATTTTCCCTTTGCAGTCCACACTATTGTAAAATGCAGAGACAGACACATACACATACACTTAATGATCAGTTTTGAAATGAATAAAAATGCATTAGCAAACATGGAAGAGTTTGCAGATGGTTTTGTAAATAATCTTCTGCTACATTAGTCATGTTCATTGTATTTCTGACATGAAAGCCTTTCTTCCTAAATCTGTGTGTGTGTCTAAACTTTTGACTGGTGGTGTAGATGCGTGGGGACAGACAGGCACCGGGATGGGTGAGACAGACAGATACTAATTGTGTCTTGGTTACGTTTTGTGCATGTGTTCCTCATTTGCCTAATGGTCATTATGGTGCAGTTGGTGGTCGGTGGGCGGGCTCACGCTGCAAATCTTTAAAACCGGGTTTGCTTCCCAAACTCATTAAGCTGGTCTCACTCCGCTGATCACACATAGCTCCACAGCATAACATATTTGACCCCGACAGCGTGTTTGTGTGTGTGTCTGAGATGGTGCAATGTGCTTTCGTGTATGCTTGTGAGTGTGTGATCACTTGCCCTCGTCCTAAGGAAAGTACGGCATGTGCTAATAAAACATCAGCTTCACATATCCTGGACTTTTTCAATGTCTATGTTGCCACTCTGAAATATATAATAATATCATTGCATTGTGACAGAAATTGCAGAGTGTGGTTGGAAAGGAAATTTCTCCCTATAATTTAACAGCACTTAGTCCACATTAAGAATCTCTTTGCTCTAAGGTTTTCTGTTTTGCGTGGGGAAAAATTTCTTCAGAGTCTAAAAGTAAAATGAGTTTGATACTATTGGCTGTTTTTCTTTTTGTTCTTTTGCAAACTTTCAGCAAATTCTTTTGCAGACTTAGACAAAAAAACTTAACACACCATCTTTGTGTTAATTCATTCACATCAGGCATTTTTGCATTCAGTGCCGCTTACAATGCCCATTATTAGGTCTGACAAGCCATTCATTCCCATTACAATTACCAAAAAAAAGAAGAAAAAACAAAAAGGCCAGCCTAAGTGCAATTGATTGTATCTCACTGCTTGTATCTGCAAATGCCAATTGATGACCCAGTGCAGCCAAAGAGTTGGGTATCCACAGATCATACTCTGGGCGCGCGTCGTTAGTGCTTCACCGTGCACGTGTGTAGATGGAATAAATAAGCATCAATTCACACAGACGCTCAGGCTGTTAGTTTTCCATTAGTTACGATTAAAGGTTTGTAAAGATGTGCTGGGTAATTTGTTCAGAAAAGGTGTAAGTGCATTGTCACCTTTGATAAATTGGGGTACATTCTCTTTGTGTAGCTCAGTTAATTATATGCATACATACTGGGCGTAGCACTTTGTGCACTTGGTTACTAATAATATCACAAAACCAATGTGCATCTAACTATCACTGGGATATATGGACTTTCAGTGACCTTTGAATATGAAGGTGACATGAATCTTTGGTTGTTTAAAAAAACTGAAAAGAAACCATGGAAGAAACCGGAAAACATCAGCGCCTGTTCAACTCTGACCTGCAACACAGAAACATCTGTTAACAAAAGGGAGAAGGAAGGTGGGGCCAACACTCCGCGTGTCTTCCACGTGTAGAGAGAAAATACAAGGTAGACAGTGAAAAGAAGCAGCAGAGATAGGTGGCAGTCAGAGGCACCACTCTGACTGTGGTGGCCCTGCGTTTCACAGGCTGTGTTTACCTGGCGCAGGTTGCGGGTAACGCGCACGTCATGCCAGGCGTTGTCGTTGAACTTGCCGTTGACGGGCTCCACTAAGGCCTCGAAGGCCCCTGAGCCCAGGTTGATGACCAGCCAAACCGCACCGCTCTTCAAGGAAAGGTTGACGTAGTCGGCCGACTTGCCGGTGTGCAGCATGAGGCCGTTGCGTTGCAGCGTGCGGAAGGAGAGAGTGATCTCGTCAGTGCTGCTCTGGATGGGCGTCAGCGACAGGTCGTAGCAGAAGAACTCGTTACCCTTGAAAGTGGCCACTGACTCTTCCTTACCTGCAGAATGAAAAATAAATGTATATATCAGATTTTATCTTACATACTTTTATTTCCACTCAGAAACGTGTTTCGCTTATAGGTTGTTTTCAAATGAATCTTCTGAAGGAAGATAGTCTCCCTGTGGTTACCTTACATTGTGAATAACTCTAGTAGTAGTTCTCTTATTAGTTTTCAGTTTTTAATTTGTTTTTTTATGTGCTTTTGGAATCAAACACATATTGTTACTGAAATTATTATTCAAAGCACAGATTTTTTAATGCCCTAAAAGATGCCTGGAGGGGAGCTGTAATGAAAGGATTATAAAGCCATGTTCTTGCTATTAAAAGTCAAAAATACAGTCCCTGAGCAGACTGACCTCGGTGTTTGCTCAAAGCTTCATTAAACCAGCACTGAACTAACTTCATCACTTCTCTATGGAATGATCCCATGGGTCAGAAATTTGGAGATAAAATGTGGTTATTGATTTTAGTGTTACAAAACTGTGATTGCTAGATTGCAGGTTTTCATGATGGAGGCTTCGGGGGCAAAGTGCTATTGTGTTTGTGTATTAATAAATTCTCAGCAAATGAATCTGGCATATAAAACACCTCCAGTGTGGAGTGATGATGTGCTGATGGGATAATTCTGTGCTATGAGAGACCTGTGTAAAATAGATTTTTTTTTTATCGCTGCAAAGCCAACAGCTGTGTTAGGATTAGATAAGAAGGTGGTTTTGAATCGAGGGAGAAGGGAAAGTGGGAGAAAACAACAGAAAAAGTACAAGGAGAAACATGAATACCAAGAGCAGACAAAGTGGATTAGAGGAGCAACTCAGAAAAAAGCCAAACAGAAAGGGAAGGAAAGGCGCTGACAACTTTGCTAATGCCTGTCAGTCTGTCTGCAGCACATGGGCTCCTTCCACTGCAGTGAGCTTGGCTCTCACTGTGCCAGTCAAAACAGCCATTTTGCACAATGGACACATGTCAAACAGCAGCCTAACCGCAGCAGGGAAGGGACACGGTGTGCATCTGTCAGGAACCGAACAGACACCTGCAGCTGTCACAACAGAAAGCACCTCAGCAGCAGCATTCACAACAGTGATATCTCAATCCCAAGAGTCACAGTGTGCATTTAAAGTGACTTTATTTATAAAGCGCTTTTCCTAGCCCTGTTGATTTGAAAAAAGATGTGAAAGCAAAAGTATGTATACAAAAACTTGATAAGATGCAAAAACTAATCACCAGAAAAAAAAGAAATTGCACTTATCAGTTAAAAGCCACTTTAAAAATGTACTTTTCTAGTAATACATTTAGCTGTGTAGACTGCAAACATGAATAATTCCAGGTACCAGAACGAAATGCTGACTGCAGGATCAGACTTATGAATATGAGGATTGCTGTGTGCTGACCCAAAGGTGCATTCTTGTACACATGAGCACAGGAGGTCACAAATATCCTCGTAGCTAACCCACTGACTGGTTTTAAAATTAAAACAATACCTTTTCAAACTGAGGTATTCTGGAAGAAATGCAAAGGCAATAAAGGGATTTTCGAATCAAGGTAAGAAGTCAGAGCCACATATTTTGCTATGATTGCTGAACTTACTCGTTCTAACAATGACAAGTGTGATCTCCAAACTGAATGTCTCAGATCCTAAGGGTTGTAGCTGTTTGGCAAAAACGCTGAACACCAACAGTAAAAGCAGGACCTCCCAACTTTCACCCAACTCTTCTCAGCTAGGTGGTGATACAAATCAACTCGTTCCCCAACAGGAACAGTGATTTAAAGTGACACTCCACTTCCTGTGCTCCTTTGCACCCCCCCCCACCTTTGTTTTCCCGGGAGAGGCCCGACTGGAGAATTGGCCTGAGGTAATGATGTTTTGGGCTGAAACTGGTGGGAGAAGAGGGCAAACTCAAACCGCCAGGAGGTGCCCCGTACGGGTGGATCATCAAATCTAGTTTATCCTGAAGTTCCATTACAGGAAAATCACTCAAAGACCTTGGTGCATTTCCCTTGGGAGAAAGGCTGGGGCCGGCTGGAGGAGGTGGTCTGCTGCCAGACAGATTGAAAGCCAAATCTCATGAGCGAGCAGATTTGCCACAGGAGCAATCTTGGGAGGAAAAGAGTGTGATGGGTAATAGCGTGTCCGTTTAATAGCTGTGCACTTACAGAGATATAACCAGTGGGTTAGTTCAACATGTAGTAGCCTGCTCACGTTGCTTACACTAATTTAAACACTTACAAAAAGCTGTCTGACATAATAAAGCATTACAATAAACATTTGATATTCCAACGAACCACAGCGAGAAGCGTTACCCACAAATAGAGACTTGAATCAGTAGTAAACTTTTCCAGGAGTGACTGTCCTACCATAATCACTCCAAGAGCACGACAGCGACTTATCAAGGAGGTCAAAGAACTAAAGAACTGCAGGCCTCACTTGCCTTAGTTATGCTCAGTGTTCATGATTCATCAATAGGAAACAAACTTGGCAAACATAGCGTTTCTGGGACCATAAATCCTGCTGTCTAGCAGAAAACCCTGCTGGAGGAAGTCTGGCCATCAGTTTGTGACCTCAAGCTCAAGGGCACTTGAGGTGTGCAGCGACCCGAAATAACCAGAATCCAAAAACTTTGATCCCGGAGGAAGCTACTTACATCACGGCAGAAAACATCATACAAGAAAAATACAGCATGAAGTACAAGAGCTTTGGGGGCAATTACTTTTTCATATAGGGTCAAGCGAGCTTGGACAGCTTCGTTTTCTTTATGAGTAAATTCCTAATTTTGAAAGTGCATTTTGTATCTGCTCAGGTTTTCGTATCGTAATATTAAAAATGTTAACTTCAGCAGGGGTTAAATCCTTTTTCACTGCTCTGTACTAACAGTTTTTACATTAAAGCAGATGATCGTGCTCACTCCGAGACAAACACAGCCACATAACACGGGTGCATGCGCTCACAGAAAAGAAAACACTCCATGTGCGTGTGGCGGAGGCGAAGGAAGAGAGGGACAAATAGCATCCAGACACAGACGGCTACTTAAAAGATCATTTTGGCTGAAATCGAAATTTAGAGCAATCTCAACTGAAGTGTGAATTGTCATTGGAAAAAAAAGAAGGCGTCAAATGAGATAGAAAGAGATGGTGGGAAAAATGACAGGGATGGGAAAAAGCAAAGCCCCAAGAGCAGCCTACGAGCGGTGCCTGCGATGCTGATGTAGGAAAAACAAAAGCGTGGCAAATGAAGCACAGCAACCATTTTCAATTATGTATTAGTTTAGACCCCCTCCTAAAGTACGGGCTGTTAACGGTAAGCAACAAACAGCTTGTGATTGCTTCTTTGAGCAATGTGAGATTGAGCCGCACACAACAGAGAGACACGAGCGGCAAACAAAAAAACTTTCTTTTGTTTATGTCTGTTTAATGAACAGAAGGCTGAGAGGAGGAGATAACGCTGTGGAGGATCAGGGAGTGATGGGAGACCAGGAGAGAGGCGGCTTTCGTTGTTGAATCAGTCAACGCCCAGAATAGGAAATTCTTTAGAAATCAACACAAAATTTTGATATCAGAGCCAGAGAATGGAAAAAACAACAGACTGTTGCTGTCACACCGACGCTTAATTGAGAGAAGTGAGATGGATCTGATTATTTATTACTTATGCATCTTAGTCCATTTCTACATGGAATCAGTCGTTGTACTATTAGTGTTCCAGCCTCTCGTGCTCTCAGGGGCAAATATTTTGTGTAGTAGCAGTGTCTACACAAATAAGTGGCAGTCCAGTTGGTATCTCACTTCCAGGGTTCTGATATCATTTCACAGTGTCCCTGGACAAGACTCTGAACCCCCTCATCGCTTTGTAAGGACTTCATGTTCACATCTGTAAGACGTGCAGGAGAAAATGTAACTTAATGTTAAAGTCAAAGCCAAATAACTGATCAACTAATAAAATAACATGCTATGCAACAATAATAGTCAGGTGCAGCCATATCTCCTGAGCTCTATCCTCCTCCATATGCAGTGCACTGGAAATG
>JAUMHF010000010.1:12287971-12349752 GCA_032359275.1 Microctenopoma steveboyesi | reverse complement strand
GCTATGCAACAATAATAGTCAGGTGCAGCCATATCTCCTGAGCTCTATCCTCCTCCATATGCAGTGCACTGGAAATGCCTCTTCCCAGATCCCCAGGAGAGAGAGAGAGGAGGATCACTTCAGCCAAAGCTTTCAAGACACAAATACAAAGACTGACTCCTTTCTTTCCTTCTCTGAGACCACTTCAGCGTGCGCGCTGTCGCTATACATCTGTTTTTCCTCGTACATCAACTGCACACTCCATCTCATCCTATGATTCCCACAGCGGCATTGTTGTGATTGCGTGCACACGCACTCTTGTAGCGTTTGCTTTCCACTCTGATCAAATCTCTTCCCATAAAGCCCAAGAGCCGAAGCTGCAGCCAGAGGTAAAACAAGACATGCAGGCACGCAGCAGAGAATAAAATGCTGTCAAGGTCTCAATTAACCTCGTAGAAAGCCCCGACTACATTACAGAGACGACTCAACTGAAATTTAGCCAGGCCTAACAGTGTCTTTATTATTAATTACATGTAGTTCCTCTGGTATTTGATTTCATCCAGGTGTGGGATAGACCTTTTTAGGGGTCAAAGATGATCCTCCCTACATCAAGGCAGAGACACCTAAACAACAGTTGTCTGACGAATAAGCAGATGAGACGAGGCGTCGGTGTTTATGATCTGCCCACATAGGCAGCCTCTCGTGGTGCGTGCACTTCAGGCTGCTTCTCCTACGCGTCTCATTCTAAAGTTCAGCAAAGACAAAGAGAGGAACGCAGAGCGAATGACTCCACTGATAATCGGTGTTGTTTGGAGCTACTTTGATACAGCAAATAAGAGTTTAGCTGTTCAGTGCATTGAATCTGAAACAAAAAAAAATATTTCATCCTAAAACTCATGTACTAATATGTTCTGCTAGTTTTCAAACATGTTCTAAAAAATCTCTTTGTCTTCCTCCTCTACCCTCTTTATACTTCAGGCAGAAATGATTCAATAACCTCGACCTCCACACTGACCTCTGTCACACTCATGGTTCCAGCAATAGTTAAGCACTTTGCAGGAGTTGCCATGTCAAGCAGCTTCCCCTCAGTGACCCCTGACCTTCCATGTTCTTGAGAGGACGTTTCTGTGAGCAACACAGGAGGGGCAGAAGTGACAGACAAACAGGATGGAATTCCAGCCAGGGTGGGATCAATGCCATCGACTTCAACAGTCCCCCAACCCCCGTATAGTCCCACAAAACCTGCTACCGCTCCGCTTGAGAGCCACAAGCAACACCGAGCATATGGATGTGTAAATAGGTGTGTTATCTGGGTCCCCTGCAACAGCTATGAGTCACGATCTATGGATATTTATAACAGGTGTCCACACTCTAGAGAAACGCAGCCAAACAAACGGTGATAAAATATAACAACGTAAATATCGTTTCTCAATGTTTTGTAGAAAGTGCCATTTCAGACTATGCATGGTAAATAGTACAGTGAGAAATACGCAGTGCAGAATGTGTTAATAAATTGGATTCAGCTCAGACTGAGAGAGAGGGAGTAGGTTTAATAAGATGAGCTGCATGAATAGCTCCATCCAAACTTGTGTGATGCATTAGTCAACGCATAATGAACCTTAAAATACTGTTTTTTTGCCGATTGGATTACATATTAATTAGGTAGTTTTGGGGGAATTAGATAAGAGAGAATAGAATAAGAAAAAGTGTGCGTGCAAGTGAAAACATCCAAATCAAGATTACCACATGCTGGCAAATCCACTCGTCACATCATATTACCTCGCTGTTCTTATATGCATGCGTGCAAACACACCCAAATGTGCATCTACAGTCACCCTCTATTAGCTTCCAACGAGTGCCATCCACCCCGCAGTGAGTGTTCGCCAGCTTTGGAGAAACGGTTTAACAGCGAGATGAGAGAAAGCAGTGGGAAATGTACAAGGCATATGAAAGCTTTGATGCTCCTTCATGAATCAAACAGGACTCCTGGGTGCACAGACAGAGGCTACTGTCCTGTGCTAGCTTCAAGGCACTGGACTCCAACGCCCGTGAGCAGCTTGGAATTCATCTCTTTGTGCAGGTCCCAAGTATAAGGACCTGCACACAGAGCTGAAACAAACCCGTCGTCATACAGCACAAGTCAGACTAAGTGAAAACAAACAGAAAGATACAAAATACACCAACTCTACTCACAGGCTCCAAAGCAATGAGCACACAGACCGTATTCCTGTTCTATCTACGGCTGAAAACAATGAAGGAAACTAAACAAACAAGAAAGCAACGAGCAAGAAAAGCAAGGCAACAGAGACAGGAACACAGTACGAGGCATTCTAGTTTTACTGCTTATTATCACATTACGTGTATCACCAGATCTGTCCCAGAGCAATATTTTAATATCAGAGAGGACATGTTACGAGTTGTATCCTATTTATACAAATGAGGAAGCCGAACAAAAGAAACACTTGTTAATACTCCCAACGATTCCACCACCATCCCTAATAATAATAATAAACACATACACCTCTCTGACAGGTTCAAATTACAACCAAGACATCTTACAAAAAGTGGAACTCACAGCAGAGTTGCAGGGCTGGATTGCGTTAGAGGACCTAACAGTGTAAATATCGATGCACTAATGGTAAAGACAGAGCTGGTGGCCAGTACACTATGTGTGCAGGCAGGTGGTTGATCACCAGTAACACATCAGGATGTATTAACTTTACATAGATGTATGAAGTTTCATGTGAAGAAAAAGAGCTCAGAACTGGTTTACTTTTCCCCGTCATTCATTCTCTGGCAGTAATATGTGTTTAACCTATACATATTGTAAGAACTGAAAGAGAGGACCAGTGTTCCCACTGCCAGTCCTCCACTCTCCATACTGTGCATAGCTGCTGATTACAGTACATATTGATCCGCAGATTGATTGTAATGCTTTAATAGAGAACTATGGATCGCTGGCTGCCATCTCATTTGCTGGAGGCCTGCGCTCTTTGTTGCCCTGATGATTCCTTCTCCATTTAAGAGTTGCTGGTTGAGCCATAGTAAATGTGCTGTCATGCCACTCACTGTGTTGCTATTGTTCTGAGGGACGCTGCCAAAAAGAGCAAGAGTGTCTACATCGATTGAAATGTCCAAAGTCACTTAAGTTGTCTCCATTGTCTTTTGTGCCTCTTCAAGAGAGTTATAAATTATTCATATCCTCGTCTGAGTGAATATAGTTGAGATGAAATGAATAGCATGTTAAAGCAGTCATATTGGCGAACACATTACGGGACAGCTTTTGAACTCTTACTGTTCTTTACACTTCTTTAACGGTACTTTGGTCAACTCTGCTTGAGCTCCAAGTCTCTCAGGTTTGATGGGTACTGGAAGAATTGGATCTTGATAATCTTCCGATTTATTTGGAGCCTGCACAGCTTCAAAGAACCCATATAATTGCCACCCTTACACTTGTGCATATTCACTGCCTACAAAGGTACCAAAAATGTGAGTGGGGGACTTTGGTCCAAATTAATAGACTTAAGGCTAAGTGAGGCTAAGTGATTGTTAAAAATTTAAGACACAAACTGAACGCAGTATTCAGCTTGAAATGTCAGAAGTCTACTTAACTACTTATTTATCAGCATCATTTAGATGATCTTTGAAGAATAAGCTCCTTGTTGGGTTTTTTTTTGGCATGCACATACGGATGAGAATGGACCATTTTTTAGATGAGACATAAGGATACAAACATGTACGGTACGTCTGCCATTCTCACCACCCTGGTGACTTCATTACTAAAATGAATGTGTACGAGGTGCCTGCAGGGTTTATTCTAACCCCTGGGTAAGTCTGCTGGTGGAAGACATGCATTTTAAGAGCCCTTGGCGTAAAGATATTTGATTAGATTCTTTGTGCTACTCCACTTTTAAATGTAGCTGCAGGTCACATTTGAAGAATGCGTGGTTCGTGTTAATTTAATGCCTTACGCTGTTTGAGTGACAGTACTTGAAGGTCGCTGAAGGAGTGTGCAGGTGATAAAGAGAAAAGAAAGTACGATTTCCATGGAGCTTGAAGAAGACAATCAAGCAAGACTTGCATACTAAATGTGTTCTTCACTGATAGGCTGGTGATGTAAGCTAGGTCACATTAAACTTGACATGACACTGAAAACAAGGATGTCTCCAAAAAGGCTGCGTCAGCATTGAGGAGCAAGGTAGCCCATTCGTTTAACCTCTTTAACTCCTTCACGTACTCCACAAGTTAATATGCAGCATTTGCTTGAGTTGCTTGTTGTCTATGTCTCCTTCAGTTGTTCTTGGGGTAATTTGATTTACTAAAGGATGAGACTTAATGTGGATAAAGCTGTTGTATTTAATTGTCTGTTGCCTTGGAAACAATCCATTTTGTAAGCGCAATGTCAGACGCCACGGCAGCAGCCTCGTTACTCTACCGCACCTCCTTCTCTCCGAGTTACACCCCTTTCTTCTTCTTCTTTCTTGTGCTCTGTTTTCCGCCGTCACTTCTTTTCTCTCCCACTGCGTGCGTCTGGCAACTGACTATTATCAC
The DNA here is from genome assembly GCA_032359275.1 of Microctenopoma steveboyesi. Lineage (NCBI taxonomy): Eukaryota > Metazoa > Chordata > Actinopteri > Anabantiformes > Anabantidae > Microctenopoma > Microctenopoma steveboyesi. The sequence goes on along the minus strand of JAUMHF010000010.1, from coordinate 12,345,222 downwards.
ACTGCAGGTCTGTTCAGTTTCTGCTCTCAACTGGGGCACAAAGAAAATGTCAGGTAAACTGACACTAACGATAGGCTCGTGTGCTCCTGAATGGCAGGCTCCTTAGCCAACGGTAAGCTGATTGCATGACAGGCTTCGCACATAATACGCCCTCTTTACTTGAACCAGAACATGTGCAACGTCTCCGCATCGCACCCACGTTCCGCTGTCAGCATACGCACCTACGCACACAACCCATGTATGGGCTCAAATTACTGTGCACGTTTGCTACAGTGATCAAGCTACTGCACTCATACCGTTGCTTCAGCAGCATGGAAGCAGCCATATGAAATGCAACAACATTGATTCACAACGCCACCAGTAAGCATTGGTCGCACTTGGCCAATTGCCTCTATATTGACCGGTGGTGGAAAATATTTCACAGAACATGACCAATTAACACACTACAAGACACTTTTAAAACAGACCTCGCACAGTCATGTAAGGTAAGTATAGCATAAACGCCGCTCTTGAAAAAAGACTGTGGTTGTATTAAACTGTAAGGAGAAACATCAAATTCAATGAAATGCACAGTTTATCACAAGCTACTGTCAATAAAGCAAAAAGAAAATGAAAAACTATGCAGTGTTAATTTGGCGGGGTGCCTGGCGCCGTTTTATCTGGCTTCTTCTAATTGTATGAGAATCCTTGGCGATTTGCCTGAAGAAGCATCCACTGTAAACTGCTTTACTAAATATTCTAATGTCACTGCCAGCAGTGGAACAGTTTAATGTACCTGCCCACCATTACATTAAAACCAACAAGCTGCAACGCTGTTTTCTTCTTGTTTTTGGAGAAAAAGGGAGACAAAGCAATCAGCAAACAATAATAATGTGGTATGATAATAATAATAGTCAGGTTATAGTAATAATAGTCTTCAGCTTTTCTCAAGTCATCACAAAGACACAGAAGAAGAGTATGGAGCAGGAGCACCTCCACCATAGCTGTCCACTCCTGTAAACTATCTCAAACCCGTTAGCCTTACATCTGTGTTGCTGAATTGGAAACTCGCATCTATTGGTCAAAGTGAGGGGGGAAATCATGCACATCACATGTGTTTGCCCCACCCTGTGAGGTACATCACTGGCGGGTAGAAAGATGTGTCTGGTGACAGCAGGTGTTCAAGGAGGTACAGTAGCACAGAACTGCAGCCCTCTCACTATTAGATCCAACTGAGAGGAAACTAAAGCAATACGAACGCAAAGCACAAAGCTATGAAGGCCAAAACTGACACACACACACACACCAACAACTATTCTTCGGGTCAAATTTGAGTAAATGTCAGTGTTGAAAGAGGCAGTAAGTAATCCAGCACGTTGAGCCACTAATAAGGTATTTAGTCAGCTGAGGAACAGTTTTAATGAGCGAAACTTGTTGCCAAAGGCATTTGACCTCTTGAACCTCGTATTGAAAAGCTGTAACTGCTCGCAGAGGAGATGGAGAACATGGCTGATTGCATGGTGTATCTGACAACCTCTCAACACGTAATGGTTTAAAACGAAAAGTCACACACACACAATGCTCGTACGCAGCTACGACAGACATGAAAGATTGTTTTCTTTTCTGCACATGATCAATACTTCCACTGATATGTAAAGGTACGTGTTAAACTCTGACGGTTCACCAAGAGGACATCAAACAGAAGACAGGGGCTTAAATGCGCATTAATCCGCTGACGTGTTAGAAACCCGTCAGCTAAACGCTAACCTTCTTCTCTAGAGCCTCGCCAGTGATGGATGCTGGAGCATGAATCAGCTGATATGGCAAGCAGCGAGCTAGAAGCCCTAACCTGGAGAGAAAAATGTTTCCCAATATTTTAATATATAGACAAACAGATAACCCTGGAGTCTCGATCTGGGGAAAGGAGAAGATAGGAGAAATGTCTCATAAAGGCCTTAAAGGGAATTCATACCAAACTACTATGCAGACACTAAAAAAGGTTATTCAGTGGCAACCGGACTAGCAAAATAAAGTGAAGTAGAGTAGATCTAAATGATAATAGTGATTAAATAAAGTTTTTGTTTTTTATGTTCAGTGCATGTCTGTGTCTGGGTGGTACAGAGAATGTTTCATGCTTTGCACTGTTCGCGAAGCGCTTTGTAACATTTGTTTTTGAAAATAGCTGCATTAATCCATTTTTGCTTACCACTCAGCAAACCACTCAGACACCACGGAAACCACGCTGTGTGCAAACACGGAATATAGTTACTGTAGCATGTGCTGAATTTTTCCTGCGTTGAGACTGACTCACCGCTACGCTGGATGTAGCAAACATATTGCTCATGCATAAATTGCCTTTCAGCATGATAGATGAAAGTACACATCTTTACAGGACCGCAAGTTATACTACACCTTGCATCTATGAAAACAAACAAGAGCTACTTGTAGCTTCGTTTTGGGTGGGAGGAAGAAAAAAAATCAATATGTGATAGTAATTAGGCAAAAACAAACGCCTGTAATATAGTGGCAGCTAAATGAGTGGCATCAAGTTCGACCCTCTCTGTGCACAAATGGCTGTTTTCGTGGGTAGAGTGGATTGATGAGAACATTCCCAGCAGGGTAGGATGGGAGGATGTTTTCGGTAACAGCAACTATACAGCTCCAAGACTAAACACACCAACAATACTCATTAGGAGAAATGAAATAAGCAAAATACACTAACTCACTGTTGATTTCAAATCCAAGTGTAACATAAAACCTAAAATAGCTGTTCTGCATTTATTACCCACTCACAGAGACAGAACATGTGCAGCAGTTATCTCTTTACCTTCCCTGAACTGCACTGGGTTCTTCCTTGCAAATGTAAGTTATGCAAACCAGTATTATTTACAGCCGCAGGATTGTGGCAATTAGCTTAGGAGAGTCTGCACACTTACACAGAATACGTGGTTCAAGAATGTTGCATCCCGCCTCAAAAGCTCAGCTTTGTATGTTGGTCGAGAGCCAATCGGCATCATCTTCATTCTAGAGTCACTTTACTACCTGACATGAATTCATTCAAAGCACAGTTGCTGATTATTTACTACAGTACACGTACGTTATGACAATGCAAACAAAGACTTGGTGATCCTCATTATTTGCAGTGCGTCTGTGACTTGATTTACAACCGATGACCATATCACTAGCTTCTCATCACAAATAAATAAAACACACACGAACTTTCTTTGCTGTAAAATGTTGTACACACATCGTAGTGTCACCATGTGGGCGAAACCCTGTGTGTACACACTGTAAAATCATGTTTGTATATCTCTGTCCATGCGTTAATGGATTCAAAGAGATTATTTAACCAGAAGTCATGTTTTTATTTGTACTGCTGCTAAGGATAATATTTCACACTCATGTGACCTCAGTGATGTATAGGCTCACAACACCTAAGTACCAGCGCACATATTGACGCAGAACCTCTCGGTGCTCGCATGCACATCGGCATAAACAAGACACACACACACACACACACACATGCAGCTTTTCTTAATCAACAAATGAGTTGTGCTGTTAGTTGATGCACCACTGGCTATTGACAGTGAACTAGCAGCACGGGTGATGGGCTGTTTGTCTAATAACTGAGGCTGCATTTCAATTTCACAATTGACTGAACAGCCTGCTTAGCCACACAAGACTGATATGACACCGGGCTTAGCAAGAGGCTCTATTTGTGTGGCGCTGTACTGCTGTTGAGGACGATAATGGGGAGAAGTCACACAATAAGCTCATGGTGCTGGCTCCGTCTGTGTGAGACCACCTTGAAACAGGTTGAATCCAGGGAACCTTTTCTTAAGATGAACAGACATGCACGTGAACAGACATGATCCCACCAGGGCCTTATTACATTAGTGGAGCTTGAAAGTGACTTTCCTTTTTTGCTTCTCTCTTCAGGCCTCGCCTGTGTGATACACGCAGACGTCACTCTGTCTGCTCTAATTAAAGACTAATTCACCGCTTCCCTCTCACCCTGCCTCTCCATCTCTTCCTGTCTGTCTGTCTTCAGTGTCTTACTGAGTTATTTCCCCAGTGTTTGTTGTAGTCAAACAAGCCAGCGACATTTGCCTTTCTCTACTGTAGATGATGGAATTTCTGTAAAACAAAAAAAACACCAAAAACGTACAGTACAACCCCATCAGGTGTTTGCGTATCATTCAACATTCACACTGAGCTGTTCTGCACAGAAATGTCTTGCTCAGGTTTCAATGTATTCAGTAGCTGTGGGGAATTTTGCCTGTGGAGGAGCAGGACTTTATAAATCTGTAACTCAGGGATTTTTGTCCTCAGATAGGCGCACAAGGATGTTCTTAGGTTTCCAGTGATTAATATTTTGATGGCTGTTATTATCCTGAATCCCTCGGAAAGAAGCCTGTGTGCAGTCTGTGCATATGCTTGGGGCAATGCTAACTCACATCTAAAGTATACGCAACTCTTCTCCTGCACAAAGTTTACGTCATCTACAGGGCTACCTTCCATGTCCCAGCAAACTCCTTCTCTGCATCGCTGCAGCCCCTTCCTCCCGCTCTCTCCCCCGCTCCCTCCCTTTTCCCCAGTGGTCATCATTTGCCTTGGATTTTAAGGACACACACATCCTCTGAAGGCAGTAAGTTAATTAGACATCGGCCCCTATCTGTCCCGCTCGCTCCCCGACTCTCCCTGACTATCTGTTGGCTTAGAGAGTATCGCAATGAAGCCACAATGCTTGTGAACACTTGTGTATGCGTGAGTGGGTGTTTCATCCCGCGTGTGCTGCTGTGTGTATGTATTTCCCCCAGGCCTGTGGGTATTTATGGAGAACGTTGAGTTTCTTTCTAAGCATACAATCTTGAAGCAGACGACCGCTTCTCAGTCAGGTTTGCTTTACATTAAACACTAAGCTCTGCTTTTACTCTAAATAAGACGCCAGCCTCATCGCAAAGTAGCCAAACGTAGGATACGTGACTCTTCCGTGGCTCCGGCGCATAATGTCACAACTCTTTATACAGTAGACATTTGAAGTGTCCCCTGAGGCCCAGCTAGCTAACCTTGAATAAAAAGCTAAAAAGATAAGGTACGTCTAGCACTGCAGGGTGTAGTGTGACAACTCCAGCCACAGTGCGCAGTGAGGAGATGGTGACAGTCTGTTACTGTGCAATATGTGAACCTTCATGATATTTATGGTAAAAAACAAAAGGGCCCCTTGGTTTATCACTACATATCTAAACATATCGACTAGATAAAGAGCTGGAGTTGTTTGCTTGCATTTAACCACATTCCAGTGTAAGATATCGGAGGAGGACGTGGAGTAGCACCAAACAGTTTCACACTTGTTGGCATCAGGAATTGCACAGAATGGGACTTGTGGATGGGACGGGTCAATCATCATCAGAACGCAGCGGATATTGGGGGAGGAAACAAGAGGTAACGTCATGCCGTCAGGAGTGTAGGAGCTTGGCAGGAGAGGAGGGAAGAGAGAAAATATAAAAAAGGAAAGAAAGAAAGCTGGAGTTCATATGGGAGTTGGGACGAGATACGCACTGAGTGAAGACTTTGTGTTAGTGAGGAAGATGTTAACCTTTCATCTCTCTTGCTTAACTTCCATCCAAAGTTCTCTCTACAACTAAACTCTCAGCATCAATATTAGAGAAGAGACGTTTCCATCCCCACCCCACCCCGCTCTCCTTTCATATCTACCATCGTTCATACTTCATAAATATTTGAGCGCTGAGCATTCCTATCTCACTGACTCTCCTCCTCCTCTCTGTTCTCTGTCTTGCTTGCTCACACAGCGCAAAATGATCCAAAGGAGCTCTGGCACCAATAATTAAAGAGTTATTGAAATTAGCATTGACTGGCCATCTTGTTGCTGCCGAGTGCCAGCAACGATCCTCGCTCGGCTTTGATCGCCCGAGCTTCTCTTTTCATTCTATTAAACTCATTGACTCAGTCACACAGATAAACACATGCGCTCGCTCAACTCTCAGCGGCGCTAATGCTGCTCTAGCACAGACGCCAGACACTGGAACATTTAAAGTAGCATTCACTTCTGATTAAATCTTCAAAGAATGAAACAGTATTTGCTCATTTTACACACGATATGCTGTTAAGTATCAGTCGCCCACATGAAATACAAGTAAGTACAATAACTGGTGCGACTTTCTCAATCTACAGCATATTTTTTGAATAAAGCTTGGACTACTGAACAGAATATGTAATAAATCAGTATAAATGTTGATACCACAGATGCAGCCGCCCATCACATACAAGGAAACATCACATCCTGTGGCATGACATCTCCTCCTTCCCTCCTCTACACGCGCCCACTCTCTCTCTCTGGGATGTCAAATCTCCCTGCATTTGCTTAGCATGCCAGCATCCCTTGAACCTTTCCTCTTCCTCCTCCTCTCCACATTCACAAGGACTGACACGTCTCATGTTGGCTCTGATTCTCTACAGTAAACATCGTCCTCGTTTCCCTGCCCTGACTACAAGACCGTTGCCCATGTTTCGAATCCCTGCAAGCTGGTTCTCCTTTTGCATCTGCGCAACCTCTCCTCTGCAGCTCTCACTTCCTCCCTCCCATCTTTTCTCCCTGCTGTCAAAGCCCATTCTCTCCCTCCTCCACCAGCTGCATGGAGCAGAGGCCCGCTGTGCCAAGTGCCATTTGATTAGCCTCTTTCTGGCAGCCACAGTAATTGCACGGACATTTCCTCTCTTCCTTCTTTTCTCCCTGTCCAGTCCTCTCTCTCTTTTTCAGCTGTGCTGGGGATGTATCATCATCATCATCATCTAAATCATCCTGTCTCTCAGTCTATATCTCTTTATGCGCTCTCCCCATCATCTCTCCTCCTTTCTTGCTGACTATCCCCAGCATTTCCCCCTAGACCGTTTCTCCACTCCCACACCTTCCTCTGTCTGCTTGAAAAACTTACACCTCTCTGGCATTTATATTGTATTTCATCTCTCTGCTCCCCTATTCTCTATATTATCATAACCTTCTATAAACATCCTGTCCGAAAAAACTTGCATCTTCACAATCGGTTGAGCCTAAAAGCATCTGCGCTATACGTTCCCCAGATATGAGGCAGGAAATGAATTCAGCACCTGATCACATTTAGCTCTGAGTATACAACCAAATGAGCTGTGAGATGGGGGAAACTCAATCACACAAATGGAGGTGGGGATGAAAAGGGGTGGGGGCTGCTGGAGAGAGAAGCAGGGGATTAGAAGATGGGAGGAAGTGACAGTCACTGATGGGTCTGAATAATCTTAGGTACCAACGTATCCACCATTTTTTGTCGTGAATGCTCCGTGCAGAGACAAGCAGTACAGTAGCATTGCGCCGTGATAATGAGGTGTAGACATTTTATCTGCAGGAAGCATGGTCTGTAAAAAATACACCTGTTTCATTAGTCAGACTGAAAAAAAAACCCAGTCGTGAGCATTTGGTGCAGAAAAAAGCTCGACATTCAGGAACCGTGCCAGCTGTCAGTGTTCAAGATGCTGCAAATGCTTAGCAGCAGTGAGGTAGATGGAGGGATTGAGTTTATTTTACAGTGAAGAGACAGAATTCACATGTACAACAGCTGAAGTTGAGAGCGTGTGCTTGCTTCAACAACCACTTGCTAAAGACGTGGAGAAAAGTTGTGAGCGAGTTTGTGTGTGTGTGAACAAAAAAGATGTCATTTAGTCCTGACACAAAAAAGAGTTTCCCTCTTTTAAAGCTGTGGAACATGTGCTGCCACTGTATCTTCAAACGGAATGACATTCATCCCCTTGTTTCTCTTTGTGTCACTGCCAGTCAACGAGAGCGATCATCGCAAAGACTGTAACGATTGATGTGTGTGAACACTTGTTGTCAGATTGTTTTTCTTGCCCCTTGAGTTTCATACAAAATTTTAAGACTAAACGCACATTTCTATTTTTTTCTATATTTCAAATTATTGTCAGATACTGTCTTCGTTTATTCAAACACACATATACATGTCATTCGCATTCAGCTGCTCGACTGACGTCTGACTCTCAGTGGTCCTGACACGGTTGACTGGGAGGGCAGCTTTAGGTACAAGCGGTGGCTGAGAGAGGTTTTATGAGTAAGTACTCCCTATTTTAGTCATCAATCTCTTTTCTTTTCCGCTTATAGACACACACAAACTCACATGTACAGAAACACAATGTCACCTCTGCCCTGGAGGTCTCAAATTGTGCTCTTGACTAAATGACAAGTAGAAACTGACAAGCACTAATTTCCCTGCTTTCATGACCTACAGAGGAGCAGAGCAGAAAAACCTCTTTCAACTCATGTAAATAAACTTTATTATCACTGTTCCAACTGTATTAACAAGAAAACTGACTACACCTCTATCCAACATCTCTAAAATGTTTAAGTCTATATGGTGTATCTAACCAGGTTATGTACGTACTGCACAGAATGTGGCCGCTGAGGAACAACGTCAATGCAACACAAGTGAGTACACGTGATTTCTAACAATGCTGAATTGCGTGAAAACAGGTTATAAAAAAAACCTGTGAACACAGCAGCTTTCTCAGTTTGGCCCAGGTCGTGTCGGCTCCATGTTGTGAGAAGTGAGGACATCTTTAATAAAGAGATAGTGTGTATCGGCAGGCTAATGAACATGAGCTAAAACCAAACATACCCAGAGTAAACAAGGATATCTGAAGCACATTTAGATGCAACTTAAACAAATGTATATGGATCAGATATTGTCCAGCAGGCCAGGATTCCCACAGTGCAGAGCATGGAACGCTCAAAGTGACCATGTAAACCTAAACCTGACTGCAGTGTCAGGAAACGTGAAGGGTGAAAAACAAAGCACACCATTCCATGGTTACAATGATCAGCTCAAACAAGTGCACACAGTGGGAAGCGTTTGATAATGTCTAAGAGGAAGGTTGGTGAAGGAAACTGTAAGACCAGCAATAGACATTGAAACTTTGTTCCACTGTGTTTGTTTCACATGTAGAGCAGGGAATAACTCGTGACACTGATTCACTAAGTGGGCTGGATAAGCATTAACTCTGTGTTTCTGATCAGCATTCGACAGACTGAAACCAGTCAGACACAAAACAAATGTGAATGGCTCTGTGGCTGTCCAGTTACAAATTTTTAAATCTGTGCACTTGAATCACTGTGCCACAAATGTAGTTACACGCACATGCTATAACCAAAATCCCCCAATATTCAATAAAGCACAAAGAAGAAAGAGCCGCTAATTGAAGGAACAGTATTAAATACAATTAGCTACTTCTACTCTTGACAGTTTGCCCTATGGTGTTCAGATTCTGCCAAATCACCAGCACACCGACCAACACAATGAGCCAACCGAGTGACGCTCTGGCAGAGCTGGATGTCGCTGCCTGGCATATCCTCTCGTGTCCACCCTGGCGTGACCAGTCCATCAACTACCAGGGAGAGAGAGGCTTTGGCTGCCCAGCACAAATCGCCACCTGCCATCAGCCCCATTATGCTGTACGCAGGCCTCCCTGTGCACCCCCGGCCAGCTGCTGAACAAAGACCATGATACCACCACCGCAGCTACACAACTCATTTGTATAGTGTTAGCTAATTATGGCAGCATATGCAAAAAGGCGTTCACAGTTGAAGGGTGGCACATTATGCAGCGCTATTCAAAATTTGGGGGTCGTTCCTTCGCCTGGTCTGTTGTATCTGACATGGTGGGATGTGTTTTTGTAAATTGTGAACAAACACTGTTCTGTCCTGTTGGATTCAGGACTGGATGTGTTTGCCAGAGTTCAAACATGCAAATGACGTATCTGATCTGAACCTGAATGGAAAAAAAACTAATTATTTGACTCCCGACTTGCATTCTTACAAGTCTAGCCATGCGGGGCGCCTTTGGTTCTAGGATAAAGCCAAGAGGAGAGCTGGCAGGCGTGTAAAAGAAAAAAAACAGGACACATCCATTTTCAGAGCCATGCAGACCTCACCTTTTTTGTGTTTTCCAGTGACACCCAAAACAGAAATCAATATGTCTGAGGTACAGTTGAACCTCAGTGTGTTAATGTGTAATCAATAACTTTTGTCAGAGTCATTTTTCCTCATCCGCCATTCAACAGAATCCAAGAGGGAGGGCAAGAGCTGATCTGCACCACTGGGGAGTAGTTAAGGCTCAGTGGGGTGAATCACAAAGGTGAATGTAACGCGTGCTCTTCTGTTTATTGTGCTCAACAAAATTGAAATTTCATTAACAAAACTTTCTGCATTGCCCTATGTTGCACCTGGTTACACCAACAGGTGGCGCCTACAACTGCCTAATGAGACAGAGTCACATATTTTGGTCTACTGCCCCTAAAGGCTGCACAAATTCTGAAAACGAAGGGACCTCCCACCAATAAATAAGGAAAACTGTGGCTTTGTGTGCTCACTGCGGAAGTTGTGTTGTCTGGCATGTCCAACTTTGAATCAACAAACTTATTTGTAACAAAGGTGATGACGCGTATAAGTGACATTGGTTTCAGCTGCCAACAGCTGGATTAACGTTAGCTACAGTAAACAACGTACGGATTAAAAAGAAATATATAACACACAATACAGCTAAACAATGAGAACAAAGCTGTCGTCACGCTGATTCGTACATCAGCCCAACTATGAAGCTCTTTTGGGTGAGACGGATGGAGATCACACAGGCAGCAGGGACATGATGTGTAGCCGTAAGGTGTCTGAGAAGATCATGAAAAGATAAACAAAATCATCACCATAAATAAGTTGGCGAAATGCATGAAACTCTACACAGCAGGCAGCAGAAATGCATGCACAAGCACACACCTCCAATCCCTCCAAGCCACTACAATCAGAGCCAGGGCTTCCCATAAAACCTCAACAATGTAATAATCCTCCAGTCCTTAAATATTTATGGCCCGGCGCCTACAATCCCCTACCTTTCCTTTATTATTTGTCACCAGAAATGATTCAGCCTCTGGAAGTTCACTACATAGATACACGTATTCAGAAAATTACAGGGGCACTGCTCAGCACTGTTTATTGCAGTGTCTCTGCTGCCACCAATAGTGTAAACGAGGTAAACAAAAATCTTCAGATTCCACAGTGTTATAAGTGAACAGACAGGCAGATAGCTCTCCGCCCCGAATGTTGGGGAAGGAAAATGTATGCTTCTGGCTGGGATTTGCAGCTCGGCACAGCAAAGCTGCTGTCAACTATGACTTCATGATAAAGCACAGTCAGGATTTTTGCTTCACATCTTATGTGCATTTTAATCTAAATGTATTTGTGACTGCGCTCCACTCTTTCTTCAGTCAATATGAAGACACAGAGAAATAATATCTTGTAATCTTAGAGTCAAACAACGGTATCGACACACAATGAAAACACAAGAAGTGACCTCTTTCTTTTCTGATTGTGGTCCTGATGAGCCTTCTACGGATAAAATATATCTAAAACAAAAACCGTTTACTGATAGAACCACGTCCAAAAACTCCACCACACCCTCAAGAAAAGGAGAAGAAAAAAATGGTGTCTGCACGTTCACCCAACTCTGCAGATATATAAATGTGTGTTATATTGCAAGGCGTGAGCATGCGCACAGAAATGTGTCTTTTGAAGTGGCCCACAGATTAAATTACTTTCGGCATGGACGGTAGGGAGGGGGAAATTGAGAAAATGATTAAAAAATAAATGGAAAAATGATTTCCCATTCTGGGTCCTGTCACAATGGAGGGAGAAGGCAATGGGGCGACTGCATGCTTATTTGTCTGGTTGGGGCCAAAGCATGCCTGTTGTAGCTACTCATTATAAGACATTACCAATTTATCCTCCTCTATCTCTCCCGACCACTGCTGGCTGGGGACTCCTGGGCCAGATTACTTAAACGAAATAATCCTAATCGCTATTCGCAGTTAATTATGTCCACAGGAAAACAATCCCAGCCAGGCCGGAGCCCCTTCAGCACACTGAATTGGTCTCAATGTGATCTACAGCAAGTGACCTTGAAGCTTTCAAGCTATAGCCAGCTCTAAGCAAGAGGTTGAACGAGTGCTTTTATAAGGTTGTTTTTAGCTTCAACATTTGTCAGGTAAACGGAAAAACTAACTTGAACGAGGACGTGCAGTAAAACTGCAGCACACAATATCTGCAACACCATGGCTCAACTGGCCTCACATTAAAACGGCCATTTGTGAATATGTGCAACTATCATTAGCTTCCAATTTATGCCATTAACCCTGAATCAGATAGGCAGTATCAGCATGGATATCAGTCACACACAGAACACCTCCACTGCCCTCTCCTTGTACTGAGCCATGCACTCCTCACCTGAGCCTCCATACCCCCTTCCCTCGTTTATTCTAATCTACACCAGGGCCTTGAAAATGTAGGGGTGTGTGCGCACGGAATGGCTCAGTTGTCATCCATTAGGACTAAGTCGCCTATAAATTGCCACATCCACAGTTCACCAATCGCCACATAATTACATTTCAAAGACGTAGCCTGCGCTGACCTTAGAGAGCAGCTTGCCATCATAAATAACAGGTATGGTAAATCTCAGTGTGCTGTGCTCCGAGACTCAGACGCCTAACGTGCACGTATGAGCACATGCACAAGAGCCGGTGCACAACTAGTTTGTTGCCATTGTTCCTTCAAAAAAAAAATCATGCATACACTAGTAATATGTAGACTAATAAGACAATTGTCTACCTACATGTGCAGCGTTGATCTGAATGATTAGTTATAGATTATTGTTGATGATGCTGCAGAAAACAAGAACCCTCAAGCTCAGTAATGCACTAATCTCTAAAATCAAATCCATCCTAGACCCAACTCGTTCACAATAAGCTCCGTACCCACACTTGAGGTTAATGCAACATTAGCTGCTGTGGAGGACAGAATTAAAGATGGGCACTCGAACCAGGCTGCGCTTACTAAGCAAGCTCTCTTTTTGACAAACAGGAAGTTATATCTAAACATAGCATGTAGGGTTGTTCTCCAGTGGAGCCTGCAAGTTGTACACACTGACATTCAGTCATCTGGCAGAGGCTTTTATCAAAAGCGCCTTGCAAGTGAGGTACAAAGCGAGCAAAAAGCTAAGTCAGAAGGAAGACATTTAAAGCAAAGTGCCAGCGTCGGGAGACTGAAGTGCCAGAAAGAGTTTCTTTTCCCTTTGTTCTCCCTGTCTCACAGCTGTTTATTGCCTTTAAATACTTTGGATTTGTCTATGTCGGACAATCGTCACATAGCAAGAGAAAATTCAGCTGGGTTTGATCTCTAAGTGCATCTGCATAAGGCATACAGTGAACACAGTTCAAAAAAAAGGCTGAACTGGTTAATCAGAGCACTCACATCATTGATTGAAGGGACTGCTTAAAATGAGGATTTTTAATGTGAACAAAATCTTCACGTCCTCCTTGAACTCTTTCGATTTTCTCTTGTCAGACTTTGTCATCGAGCTTCGTAGCTTGTTTAGAATGACGGAGTGAGTAAGTGCTTGTTAAGGAAGCTGTGGAATCAGAAAGGACTCGTGGTCGTGTCAGCTCAACCAAATATCTCGTGCTTACTACCAGATTATCACTTGACACTAAACAGTCAAATCATATCTATAGAATACATTCTCTGAGTTCTGAGTCCTGAATTTGAACTTCCTCAGGGCCAGTATTGGTTCAATCATAGTTGCCTTTCCAAATAAACCGGCACAGGATTTGATTTATCTCAGTACAGCCACTGGTAGCAGTGTGTAAAATGTGCAACTAATCATCAGTAATTCATCTTTTTTCCAGTCTTACTAATTTGTATCAGAGATGATTTCAACACATTCCCATCTTCAACACAGCCACATTTTAGAGCTGGATTTTAACTGGATTCTGTGCTTTGGCATATGCACAATGACAAAACACCACTCATAAAGACATCACTAACATCCAACACTGATAACTGTCAAAGAACCTGTTTGATGAATCCATTTGAGCCACAATAAATCAGATTTACAGAGGCCCTCTATGATGCCAGAACAAGCTGAAAAAGATGAGGCCAAGTCAAACAGCTGAGACATTTTGTTCCTGCAAAACTGACTAAGTGAAACAGTTTTCAAACGAGCCCCTCTTTGCCTTCCACCAGCCAGCAGCCGTGTGCAGAGGCTCACACAGACCAAAGGCAGGATGCAAAAGAAAGCATCGTTTATCCGTCCCGATGCTTGCGCTGCTCCCTCCGCCCTATCTGTTCGTCATCCATCAACACCTGGCAACCTCGACAGGTTGGAGAGAGATAGCACCTCGGCACCACTGGGATAGGACGGCAAAGATACAAGCGCAGGACTCGCGCGTCTTTGTGTGCACAAGGTGGGTGTAAGGGTCATGCCTCGCCACTTACCACTTCACATGCTCACATTTACGATATGTTTACCGATCAAAGACAAAAACAGAGCACTCGAGGAACAGGGGATAAAAAATGCACCTCTTAAGTACATAGTGATGTAAATGTTATCACTATGAAAAGTGTAAATCTAAGTAAGCAGTGGCCACTGCGTACAGACATTTAGCATCTCTAAAGACACCTGGTGAGCACCAGTGTTGAGTAACATGATTTTCAATTATAAGTGCTTTAAAGAACAACACAGTCAATTGGAATCAATATATTTTACATATTTTTTAATCACATTAGGTGATGAGACAAAAAAGTTTCAGACACCACAGACTGCATAATACGTAAAATGTTCCTAAAAAAATATCCACCTGCAGTTATCACCAAGAAATGGTCATCAAGTAAGAGGCAAGCACACGTGTCTCTGACGCTCAACGTGGTGGGAGAGTTTAGGGAGGCTGAAAGTTTGAGGCGGATTTCAAAGCACACTCAGGTACGAGGTCCGCTGCCCCTGCACACAGACACGCATGTGCCCACGTGCACACACACACACACACACACACACCCAAAGAGACACAGTCCAGCCATATGGACTAGATGGATTTAGTGACAGTGGGTTGCACTGGCGTGCTGGGCAGGTGAGTACACACAACGAACTGAGCAGATGCTTCACAGAAAGAGGTCGCGGGTGTGCTTCAGTAAGGAACATGTGATGCGTAGATGTGGTGGAGTTTTATGAACAACACAGTTAACTCCACATGTGCGAGCCCACATATTAAAGTGTGTGTGTGTGTGTGTGCGTGAGTCCTCAGAGCTTTTCCCCTGGTTCCACATACGCTAAAATACCTCCGTAAACAAACACCCATCCTGCAGCCTTGACAACCACTTGCCAGAGCCGTCACCTTAATAAACATATATGCGCACCCCAAACTCTGGAAGTTTCTCCGACACGGCGCCCGGAAAGCCCAATCACTGCTAATAAAGCAGGCTAATGAACTCCTCTCACTATGTAGATGCTAATCATGTAACACAATCTTGTAATTTGACACACTTGATTTATGGAGGAGGACCCCCACACTCCCACCCCACTCGCCCCCTCCCTTCCTAACAATGCGATCACTATCCGCCCACAATCCGCCACCCTCAACGCAAACCAACTTTTACCATTAACAATCTGAGCATGTCACAGTGTGAGGCGTGTAGAGCTGAAACATGCATAATGAGGTGCTTAGGCGACTTATCGCACACTGAGATGATGCAAGAGGGAGAAGGAGGGAGAGGGGGAGAACGAGAACACAACACAGTTGGAGCTGTCACTGTGACAATGTCAAGGTGACAGACAGTTGGGGCTTTAGTGTGTGCGTGGGCATGTATAGATATAGACACAACTATGTACCTAGTGTAACCTCTAAGCAGCCCGTTGAGTGTTAGGTCTGACTAAAACCTCCTTTCTCTCACGTGAATACACTGCGCACACACAGAAATGTGCTGTTTATTATAAGTATGAGGTTAGTTCCCATACGTTCATCTAGTTTGTACTGGTGCTCTCTCTGACAAAGACACGTTTTGCTTAAAAACAAATCTGAAATCATGTTGCTACAGTTAGCTGAG
Source organism: Microctenopoma steveboyesi (assembly GCA_032359275.1). NCBI lineage: Eukaryota > Metazoa > Chordata > Actinopteri > Anabantiformes > Anabantidae > Microctenopoma > Microctenopoma steveboyesi. Next base: position 12,329,261 of record JAUMHF010000010.1, on the reverse strand, counting down.
TTGAGTTTGTGTTTTTTTTGGGTCTTCTTCACTGACCATTAAACAAAGAAGGCATCAGATACCTCCAACTGTCTATTTATGTGTCTTGTGTAGTCGTGAATTGCAGTTTGACACGTTTTCATTTGCGTTATCTGACTGAACCCTAAACTACACGTGATATATGCATTTGTAACTAAACTCTATCCAAACCCTTCCTGTTGTGTTTCGGCTTAGACATCCATCCTCCAACTTGACAATGCATCTGTACATGTTCCATTGTTGTTTCAGTCCCAGTTAAATCCCAGTTTGTTTACCGTAGTTTATAGCAGTTCAATTCATGAACTTGACCTAAAGGGACAAGTATACTTGGGCTCCAGGACCGAGTTGTGACAGCATTAAACCGCTATGAGAACAGCACGTATTGGTGCACTGTAGTAACTGAGGAACAAATTTCCCTTTGTAACAATGATTACATATTTTGTGACAATAACAAAATTCTGTCATTGTATCCAATTCAACCTCATAATCTGCTATTACAGGTACAAATCCAATTTCATGTCAACAGTGGGAGCATTATCCCCCACCTTTTAACACTCTGTCACAACAGACTAGACAGAGACGTCATCTTTTACCACAGGATTTTACCTTTAGGGAAAGGTTTAGTGCACCTGAACTCCACTGGATCATTTAGTTAAAAATACATCTATAATCTGAAGTTTATTAAGCCATTTAATAATTCATTCGTTGTGTGTCTCATTTAAAACTAATGATTATTTAGATGGTTATCTACAAATGTCTTTTTTATTCCTTTAAAATATTCTGTCGACTATAATAGGGAAAAATGTAAATATTCCCAGTCTTTACTCAGCAAATATTGGGCATTTGTAACCCCACTTTGAAGAAATGAAAGATTCCTAACAGACTCATGATGAATAATTAATGCATATTTGATATCAATACCTCCATCTGTGCAGCTCTTTCATGCAGCTTCGCATGCATCCTAGTCCTGGAGGAAATCAGAAAGATTAGATCTTAACTAAAATGTGAGGATGGATGGTAGTAGTCACGAAAACAGCGTATGCCGAGGAACAGTTGGACAGGCTGAACAGTCACTGAGACTGAAGACATGTTCATTCATGTCAGAAATGAAAATGTGATTCTATTTTTCCATCCATCTCACTTTGTTAAGCTGATGCAAACTTTTGTTTGGAGAGAAAATGCCAGTGAGAGAGGTGAGACCCTGAAGATCCAGAACGACTGGCGGTGGGGGTGGGTGGTGAGGGGGAGTCAGAGGAATGAAGCTTCACACAGAATGTTTGTACGTGTCTTGATGAGGTTGTGAATGGGACTGACGTTGAGTCAACATCGAGAACAATTGCTGCCATTGTGTTATCATGTTGTTATATCCTCATTAGCAAAGGTTTCGGTACTGAGTGGAGAGACAGACTTTACATTCCCCCATAAAAGCACTACAGTGCTCTCCATCCATCCATTTTTCTAGCCGCTTGTCCTCGTAAAGTTCACATGTTCTGTGCTCTCCATGCCTGACCAATACTGATGTACGTTGATGCTGGGAGATTCAATTCTTTCTATGTATTTCAATGCGAGAGTTATGACTGATCACTGCTGTATGTTATAGATTCTCCACCATACTGAGCATAAATAATAAATAGATCAATCACCAAATAGATAAAATATATGTTAGATTAGATATCTTAGACATTGAAAAAACATTTCCTATTGAAACCTATTTATTTAAAGGTAATAGTTCTGAGTTGAAATGAAAATCAGAGGAAACCTACAGCACTAAAAATGTGTATAAAGCTTTAAAAGTGGAGCAAAATGTTAATTCTGCCTGTAGAGAAAAACTAAACTAAAGATTTTACTATACTGGCCGTGTTGATGAGTACTAATTGATCTTAGTTGTTATGTAATAGTAATTGTAATAAAAAATATGCTAATTCTTTAACTGTTTGCGCTTAAGACTCAAACAGGCCTGTCCTAAAGTGACCCTCAGATAGGTTCCAATCCTGTGCCAGCACCAAAGCCGCTAGCACAAGCTCACCAGCGTGATTTAGCTATCCAATTAATTTCTTTCGAATATTTCCAGGCTTTAACCAGCTCTGTTGTGGCAGCTGAAGCAGCAACAGAGGGTCAGGAGAAGACAGCTGTAGCTAATGAAGAGAGAGATGCAGGAGCGTAGGAGGACACGGAAGCAACAGGCCACACCAACAGCACACACAGAGGGATGTAGAAGCATGGCAGGTCAGGCAGGCAGATTTCTCTGGGAAGGAGGCCTCATTGATTCCAGCTCACCTCATTATTGAAGTGCAAGTATTAAAATAAAGCACATTTTTAATACCTGAATTGGGGCACCATATTATTTTTCAACACAAAGAATACAGTTGGGCTAAGCAGCAGTTATATATATTCTATAGAAATCTAGAAGGTGCCTGCAGTAAAAATTATTATGCTATTTTCAACAGAAATACTCGAAAAGTTTGTTACAAATCTGCCTGCAGTATAATGAAAAAACATATTTAGAAGTCAGATGTCAAATTGACAGAGCTGCAAACACTACTGCGTGTCAGTCATGGATTTAACAGTTCTCCAGTATACAAAACATTGGCACCTGCAAAGAGAAAGCCTAGGCAGCAAGCCCAACAAACAGCTAATTTCTGGAGTGCTAATGCTAGGCAGTGGCACAGACACCCAATCACCATGGAGACAGGGTCCTGACTGGATGACAGGAAATATCATAGCCATTGAAAGATGCAAAAGTGATGAGACAAAAAAAGAGAGAAAGCAACAGATACCTGGAAAGAGTCACAGTGTGAGTACAGAGGGACTAAAGACATTATTTGACACAAGCTATTGGGGGAAGACTTCTGTGCTGATATGAGCCTAGTTTCGTATTATGTGAATAAACCGTAAATTCAATATGCAGTGTTGTTCATAGTCTTTATGACACATGATGAATGAAGCTTGTGTCCTCTGTAAATGTCAGGAATCAGCTTTGTGATGGTGCCAAACCTTCAAAGTCAAATCATTTCTTCTTTCTGTTGTCTTTTTATGTAATATTAGAGGCTACGGATATATCTGTTCTGTTTGTGACACGAGCTCTGTCCATACATCAGCAGCACATGCAGCATGTGACCTGACTCACAACAACAACACAGACCCAGCAGTGTGGTGGAACGTGGGGACATAATTAACCTAATGATAAATAACGGTTTTACAAGCTGGTAAAGCAATGTTTAAGTCAAGGGTGAAGTCTTCTGAAGCCTTGCTACTGGTGTCCAGACTAATCAGATCAGATCCATGCATCCTGATTAAACGCTCTCTTTAGCACATGGCGATGCAATGGTACAAATGACATCCGATGCTGAAAGCTTCGTCACATAAGCCGAATGTGTTTGGAAAAGACAGTAGTAAAAACAATAAAAGTTACTAAAGTACTGTATAAAACAACATGAGTGCTTAGATTTGTTTACTGCACGTTCAATGGACAATCTACTGTTTACTTCAGTCTTTAACTTTAATTATTTCAATGTTTCTCTTTTGGATCTGAAGACACAGCAGCTGAAATTATACTGTATTTTATACAGCATCTGTAATTTTGGGCAAGAATTTAATTAAAACATTAATAATATGCTCAGTGTGAATTCACTCCTCATTAGTCTGCCACAACAGCACAAAGCAGCTCTACACAAGACTTAATTTCTACCAAGAAAAAAAAAATGCATCAACAGAATCCACATTTGTTCCAACCAAGACAAATGAATGCACAGGAGTTTGCTTCTCCAACTTCTTAACATTTCAGTGGAGCTAATGTACAGTATGTGCATTGTCCCTCTAGAATGGATTGACAATAGAAAATCCTAAATAACAGATGGTTTGAGCACCTCTAAAATCCTCTAATATTCATGACACACACACACTGGTGATTGTAAGACCAGCTTAAAAAAACAGAATCATTTTATTTTCTTGTCTTAAGTACAAGTGTGTAAATGTTAAGATTTTACAAGTTTCATCTAATACATAAAGCCTATGATCGTTTTTTTCAACTTACAGCAACTTATGGGTTTATTTGGGGTTTAGTTGTTCAGCGTGGGCATTGCTATTTTATGCTATTGTAACCTAGGTTATTTTTGGAACTCTGATCTCTGAGGCTAAGTGAATGTCTCGCAAGTAGTTCCTGAACGCCTTATTCACATCTTACTGGTTTTTACAATGCCGTTGATAGATAACGCCGTCAAGAAAACTTTAACTCGGTTGTGATGTGGAAACCCTCAGGTGAGTTAACATTTAGCATCAGGTGTGTTAGGAAGTCTCAGTGATTCACTGTTTGGTTGTTGACTGTTGTTAGAAATGTATGTTCAAGAGATATGATTGAAGTGATTTGGCCTCGGCTTAGTCGCTGGATGGCTAGCTAGCTAAATCCATGCTGTTAATGTTTTGTGCTGTGGCCAAAGTTATTGTAAAACTTTTTAACTTAGGCTAATTTATGGACTGTTTATGTACTTATGATTCATTGTCATACTAGAGGTGTAATTGTTAATATAAAACGTTTACAATACATGACGTTTTGTATTGAAGAATACAAAAAAGTGTGGGTATGAACAAGTAGCAAATTTAATAACATTAAAAGAAAATTAGCCAGATAACAGCATAACTCCTGTACAAGAGATAATAAAGTTGATAAAGCCTATAAAATGTTTCAGTGCTTGCTATACATGCTAGTTTCCTCTTAGAACCCTGGGGGCTAAGTGCCCCTTGTCTTACAATGCTAGTGACGCCCCTGTTGTTCAGTAACTGCAACTGTGCGTCTGACATGTACTGTGGCACATTATAAGCAAAAAAACCATGTTCACAAAAGTTTTTTTCTAAAATATAATAAACTAGAATCTGTGATGTTGCTTAAATCTGTACACAGCCGTGTAAGACTTTGGCAGTGCTATCATGATCATGTACATGTCTATCAGAATACAACTACTTTATTAGCAATGACCTCAACACCAGGCAGCTTTATCTGGAGGCCAAGAGGATCCTTATGTCCTTGTTCTGAGAACAAACTGACGTTTGTGCCTGTAAAACACTCTTTGAACAGTGGATGTTGATAAAATGTTTTGGTAACACATTTCTGGATGATTCAAAGTGAGCAAGTTAATTGATGAATCATGATGATGTATCATGAGATAATATGATGTGTATTTACAAGAAGCTTGATCTTGTCATAGGTCATGGCTCACTACAGTGTAAAAAACCTGAGATTGGTCCATCAGTTCATCTACAGTGCACAATATTGTGAAAGGATTCAGGGACGGAAGGAGAGAACCACTGTTGAATGTGCCCTGAGACAGTACTGTATGTGAAACTCTCATACTGTTGTGATGAATACAGGCATTTGGGCTCCGGACAACTTTGGAAAACCATTGTTGCTTAATTAACACAGATCATCATGCCACCTAAAAAGACAATCACTCAATAAACCAAACCTGTGCAGAAAGGTGTTTCGTGATAATTCAGAAATCGGAAAATCAAACATAAGGTATGAAAAGACATATAGTGAGTCATTTCCACTTGCTAAACTGCAACAATTAATACCCTCAGTTCATATGTAATATTGTGTTTGGAAGTGATAAAAATATATATACTTAATACTTGTTCAAATTGAATAGAAAAATAGAATTGTTACAGGCAAAGATGTTCTCCGTGTGGTCACCTTTGAGCCTCGTGGCAGCTGTGCAGCTGAAAACCTTTCCCAGGAGTAGGCTACTATGCAAATGACGGTCAACAACACTGTGAACCAAACTCCAAAACAACAATAAAACTGACAAGCATCAATGAGGTTTTCATCTGGCCTCAACCAAAATAGATCAGGGACCATGGAATACTGCTTGATTGACATTTAGATGGGAAGAGAAATATGACTTTACTGAGGGAAGAGTAGTGTTGATGCTTCAAGTGGAAAAAATATGATATACATTATATCTCCCCGCTGAGTTGATAGACCAGAGAGCTCTAATGCAAACCAATCTGTCAGACTAAAGATGAAATCCCAGCCAATGCACAAACAGGTATGCAGAAAATATCTTTTAAAACGCTTAAAAGCTTTGGTTTGCAGGTTTCTGCAAGTGGTAACTGAGAAACAGCCCTGTCACATTCACCACAAAATGAAGTATTGATTTTTCATCACTGTCATCACACACACACACCACCATAACCACAATGTAGATGATTTTAATCAATTATGCATACACTATTCAAAAACGATCTGCACATTTCTAATTGCCTCCCCAATGATCTCCATGGCAACAAAGGCTCCAAGCACCACAGCAGAGTTTGTTCCACACTCCCTGGTACGATCATCACTTTTTTCCCTCCCCTCACTCTAATTTCTCTCATTAACTCTAAATCAGATATTGAAAAAAAAGAAAGTAATGCCTTCATCCATTTTTAATAATGCTTAACTAAGGCTATCATTTATCCGTCTACCCACCAGACTCACTCTTCTTTCTCCTTTTTCATTTTCCACTATAAATAAAGCCCAGAGGCTGGGAGGCAGGTCAACAGCATTTAAAATGGTGGTTTGTCGATTGGGTAGAGAAAAAAAAAACACTGAAGTGTTTAAATGTGCGTCTGTGACATGTAAAAAGAGTAGCACTTAGCAACTTACTTAAAATGCTGCACACAGTTCTGGTCATGTATTTCAATTTTTGATGTTCAAAACCAAAGTTACTTTTCATGCCTTTGAATAGTTTTGTTGCTTTTTTTGTTTAGACGTGAAAATATGCCGGTGATAAAAATCGTTGTTCAAAGACATGCATGTAAGTGTGTGTTTTCACTGGAAGCCAGTTCCCACCATGCAAATCGAAAAGGCAGCAAAGAATCAGAAATGTCAATAGAAGGTACAAATTGGACTATTTTACCTTCTTACAAAAAAACACTGCATTTATGAATCTGGAAGTCTGCAAGCATCTACATTCATTACTCTAGCACTAGTCAGTTAAACAGGCTAGTTCCACACCACCCTGTGTTCAAGCAACATACTGAAAACTAACAGATTCAGTTCCTAATTTTCAGATTCAGATTTAAAACACTTTATTAATAGCAGAGGGAAATTGTTTTGCCTTGTTACAGAATTTGTCCAGTCTTTTAGTGTCTGCCACCTTCAAGCTGCTGCCCCAGAAGACCACAGCAAAGAAAGTGATACTGGACACCACAGACGCGGTTGTGTGTGTTGACCAGTACAAGTACACTCCAAATACACAACCTCTACCTTCTCCCCACATATAATGAGAGGAGTGACGGGACCCCCAGATTTCCACCACCAGCTCCTTCGCCTGTGAGGTAGTTCATGATCCAGGAAATCAAGGGAGGGTCCACCAGCATGGTTTTCAATTTCTCACCCAGCAGTGCAGGCTGGATGGTGGTAAATGCACTGGAGAAATCAGTGCATTCAACGCCTTGAACATCAATTGAATTATTCATCATTCATTGATTTTCTATTTTGGGGTATTGGGACCATTTTTAGCATGGATGATCTGCACTCTATGCTTTCCCCGAATGTAACACACTAGAGCAGCATTCGACCAGAAAAAACACTGATGATGCCCTCTTCCCAAAAGAAATATCAGCTTTCAGACTGATCAGGTTTGGGGATGTCAGGGAGACTCATGACACCACATGCGAGGTAGGATGTCTCCAGCAGGCTGGCTGTAGGCTGAGTCGGAAAAGAGAGTGGAGGGGAGGGGTGAGCTAACTTATCCACCTAAGGCAGAGGCATAAAGCGCCTGTCCAAAGTTCAGGATCTGGAGACCTGACACTCCCCACTCTATGGAAACTGAAAACTAGATTTACTATTTTGCACCTCTGTTATCATTCTGAACTCCTATTAACATTCACGCTCACACACCAGCCGCCATCCATTCAGCTACAACCCTGCATCATGAAGGCATCTAAGCAGTACATGGCTGCAAACAAGCTCTCCCTTCAGCTCTGAGTGTTGATTAGGCCAGGTAGTCGATAAAAACCACAGTCAGGGCCCAGGCGTGCCACATACACTCAGATGTCTTTTATCAGCCTCTCCCCAACCTTCAGCTTCGCCAGCAGTCAATAGCTGGAAGAGACTAATCCATAACTGCAGCAGCAGCAGGGTGTCTGACGTGTGCCCACATGATTAAGAGTGAACAGTCGAGTGGCGTTAGCACCAGCATCTGCCAAGCCGGGAGCGACACTTGTGTGCCGATAACGTACACAGGCCCACGATGGAAGGAACAGATGAATTGGATTTAGTTTGCGAGTGCACACACATACACAGTGTGAAATTTGCACATAAAACACATATGTGTGGCTCATTTGACACACAGCTGGGCTAGTGTCAGGGCTGAGCAGATAGATTCCTGCCCCACAGTCTGAGAAAAACATAGTTTCCTGTGAGGACGAAACAGGCAGACAGCGGTTGAGGGGAAGGGAAGGTTTCCAAGTATGCTGTCTCTAACAAACCCATGTGCACAAATAGGCGCATACAAACACAAAACCTCTGCTTCACTTGTCCTCATTAAAATATCAACACACTACACAGTCGGTGACACCTTTTGTAACAGCAACAATTACCAACCAGTTTATTTCAGCAGAACTGCTGCAATCAGTGGATTAACACATGCAAATCTTTACACTGTGTTGACAGTGCTGTGCTGCCCTATGAGGATCTAGCAACTTAAACTGGGTTCTTTAAAACAAGTGTGAATTTGAAATTAAAGGTGCAAATTTTGAGATTACATGTACAATGCGCATTATACTTCATTAGCAGAGTGAAAAGTGACACAGTAGTAGAACATTTCTCCACAGCTCGGGGAGTTATAGATTTTGTGGTGACGCGCACTAACGTAGCCCGCGGCTGGGATCACTGTGCACTTTGCTCACATGCTGGGCTCACACTCACAGTGTGTTGCTGCGTCTGTGTAAGGCCCTGCCATCTGGCTGCGTGATGGATACCCCTCTTTGTAGCACAGGTTAGAAGGCATCCTTGATGGGATAGGCCAACTGTTCATCACTCCCCAGCTTCTGCCTCTCCTTTGCTGCTCTCTCCACACCTCCATCTATTCTCCGCCACCCATTCCAGCCCCGCATGACGAATGGCCTACACAAGATATGTGCTCCTCGATATTTTGCCATTTTTCCTCCGCCAGAAGCTTTTCTTCACCCTTTCATTTGATTGCTTCTTTTTGTTTCTCTACCTCTTTTTATTTGCATCCTCGCCAATCCGTATGTCATGGAAGGTCGGTGGTTAATGAATCTCCAGTGTTTTTCATTTAGTTTCAATCTATAGCCTTGCTGAACTAAGCCCAATACTTGGCTTAGCTAGAGCTTTGTTCAGTTAACCCAAAGGTAGCTTGAAGGAACACATTAGGTGTCGTTTTGGTAGAACTTTCTGTTTATAGGCCTAAAACTTTTTAATTTATCAGAGACACATAGCAATGATTCCTGATTACGAAGAAGAACCACTGACAAGGATCTATCTGAACAGATTCAATATCCCGACTACGTCTTGATTATCTAAGTGCACATCCTCTCTGATGTGTTGGTCGAACAATATTAATCTGTGTTTACCCAGAGCTGCCAGGGAAGATATCCTGGGATTTATGCACACCCATGCTTCCTCACTTGGGTGAAGAACTGCCCCTTCTGCTGCTACTCATCCACTTATCTAACCAGTGAGATGTTAAGTTAAAAGCATTAGGGCAGAGCGTCACACCTAGCCATTACCCACCGAAGGTTGTTGCAGTTTCACTTTTCACTCAGGCGACAAGCAGAGGGAGGAGGGGGAAAAAATGGATCAGAATTACCATTGCTGAAGCCAGAAAAACATCTTCTGGGATGGAGACAGGGCCGTCAGCAGACTCGTTAATAGGAGTGACTTGATAAACGGAGTAATTTATCATCTATTTCCTTGGCAAGGCGCTGCAGAGACAAATTCCCAGCTCTTCTGGCATGGGGAGGAGGGGTGCCATGTCCTTGATGATTAATTTGAATAAACACAGCAACATCAACATTAATGTTGATTGCTGATTAAGTTCAGATCCATTATGTTCCCCCAGCCGAGATGCCCCCCTCCATTTTTCTTTATTCATTTATTTCTCTCCATCATCTAGTCATTTACCCTCTGTCCTCACTCTCTCTAGCCACGTCTTAACTCTCAGACGTCTGAAGGGATTGTCATGCGTTTATATTATTGCCTGTAGAAATGCAGTTTAAACACAAGCCTGATCCGAAAGATTGAGCTACCTTGAATGTGTTAAAGGTAGCCCGAAAGCCATAACACACTGGCTGGTACACTACCGTGATTCATATCTACCAACTAACTGAACAGGAAGGCAAACACGTCAGGCAAGGTTAATGCATGAAGTAAACAATATAGTAAAAAATATGAATAAAAGCTGTACACACTTTCCCTGGATTAGTGCTAGTCTAGTGGACACTGAATCCTATTTAGGACAACAAAGAAGGCCCTATAAGGAATTACGCTACATGGATAAGGCCTACTTACAGACATCCCAAAGGGCCAACACAAAGAATATCCACCAGTGTAACCACAGAAGACTCATGTTGAGATTTGTTTTCTTGTTCTGTCCAAAACCTAGACTAGGGTATGTAAAAGTGTGGGTCAGAAGCTATTATAAAACGAGAACATATATACTATATAAAAAACATTATCATCTCGGTGAGAAGCCAGGGGGGAAGGTCGGTAACCAGGCTGAGTAATGCTGGCAGTGGTGCAGTGAAAGTTGCAGCTGGGTTGAACAATAAGAATCATGACTGAGCCAGCCATTTGACAAGTGGAGAATTCAACTAGAGAAAGTAAACGGCAGACTGAAGGTGGACGGACACCTAATTCAGTATGGCAAAGCTGCTTCTGTTGATCTGACCACAAAGAAGTTTAACTTTCTAAATTAAACAACTGTTGATGAGCTTCCAATGAATGACCCATTATTGGATCCCTTTAGCAAGACGGTATTATACCACAGACGAATCTCGTCTTATACCATAGCCATATACCATCCTCACAATCACCCTGTCTTTGCTAATCAAGATATTTCAGGAGACATTGAGAAAGTATCCTTCAAACTATCTAAGGCACTGTTAGTAGTAAGGTGGGTGGGAGGGGGGTATAAACAGTCTCCTGTTTCTAACAGTGTTGTGTGGCAGCTAGAGCTAATCACTAGGACCAAAGCATGATCTCTTCCCGACACTAAAGCCTCTATGAGTTCTTAATCTCCTGGGTTAGCCCACCCCGTGACAGTCTGAGTGTTTCTGTGCATACAAATTGCTGCTCCACTCCGCTCTCACCCTGTCACGTAGATAAGTGGTTCTGGCTATTGCTGCAGAAAGACAACTTTTATTGGGCTTTCAAGGCAGTGACAAGCAGCTGTGGGGCCATGCACAGGTCATAGCAATTTGGATCGTCACCTATAGAGAGCCTCATTGCACATGTACAGGTGGGTATATATGTTAGAAATGTACAATTTGAGTGCCCACGCACACACAAACGCGCACACCAACATTCTCAGCACTCGTCGATACAGCTGCACACAAAAAAATCCACATTATTTTCTAAGTGGCTGGGAGGCACAGGGCTCTGAAACAGGCAGAGTTGCCCTGAGAAGTTTAATTTAAGTGTTGCCATGACAATGGCAGAGTCAAGATGTGCCCTTAGTCCTAATGAGCTGCATTGGCTGACATGGAGGGCACTGAGAGGGTCCGCCTAAATAGAAACATGTTCAGAAACCAAGAACACATACATATGATCGTACTTGAGCAGAAACAGACACACACTGGAGGCAACAAACAAACAACTTACACACACAGTTTAAACACGCATTTTACTAAACCCCATGCACTGTTCAGAGGGAGTTTTCAGGTCAAACCACCAAGTGGGTTTGCATTGGAAGTACAACAATTTCCATTCTGATGCTTGTAATTCATCAGATATACGTACATAAATAAATTGCATAGTCACATAAGGTAAATTAGGCCACAGTAGCTTCAGGCTTTGGCCTGTATTAAGTAAGATGGATGTATTGTAAATATAATCTGGCATTTGGCAGTACTTTAGTCTGAATGCTGTTTGTGATCCAAGAGCAGGTCCTACACAGTCACACCACCTGTGTTCTGCAGCGTTACTTTGAGCTTCACCCGGGTTTTTTCTTACCCCTGTAGTCAAAGGTACAGGCTCTAGAAAGACTAATGATCTATGCTGACGATGCGGTTTCTTTACACACAGCAGGTTAACAAAACTGAGGATCGCAGCTCTCACAGACAGAAAGAAGTGTTTAAAAAAAACATGGTGAGGCTGGAGCTGGAATTTTAGGGAAACACAATGCATCAGCAATTTCCCTTCATTTGCTTGATGGTTAGAACTTATTTTCTTTCATTTCTACAGCGATGCCATTTTGCTGTAGAAATCCCAAAGCAATTAAACCGGCCTTAACAGAACGTCCCTTCGATTTTCAATTGAAGCACTAGGAGAGTCACATACCAACGCTGCATAAGTATGAATGCTGAGCAGTCACTACTAATGCCTGCCATGTATAGGAATATGTGAAATATTTTGTCAAAAGCCTACGAACGAAACAAAGCGCTGTCATAGAGCCTGGGTGAGAGACAACTGAGACTCACAAAGCTCGTGTGCATCTGCTAATGAGCTGAAACCAGATGATCGACTTTTTCAGGACATTTCCAAACCAAATCAAAAGGAGCCCAGCACCCCCTCTCCCTCAATTTCCCCCTCAGTTGAAATGTCAGTCATATCCACTATTAATGGACGCACAGTCAAATGGAAAGGGGAAGAAGATTACAGGTTTGGTGTTCATAAAGAAATGACAGGAAAAACATGGAGAGACATTTTTTTGTCTTGAAGAAAATCTTCATCTTTATCTTTATATAATAAGGAGCTTCTGGTTGGCCTGGTGTAAGAGGTGACAATAATTCAAGCAGCTCTTACCGTGCTTGTTTTTTTGTAGTTATGGAAAAGAGAACAGAAGGTCAGGGAAGTGTCTATCTACCTGTGTTTCCATGTTTCTGTCTCAGTTTCATAACTGCTGAGTAGAAACCACATGTTCAGGTTCGTTTTAAGATAAAAACATATGTCAGAAAAAAATAAATTAATGGTTTTAGATATGACAGACTTCCCTGGATGCTCACAGGACATTCACAGCTGAGGTGCTAACATTTAGCTTCAAGAACGAAAGTCACTCAAGTGTTTCTCTTTCACATAGCACTTAATAAACGCTGGAATAAAACTGTTCAAACAGACTTATGAAGCATGTGTAGAATACATCAGTAATTCCATCAACTTGAGAATAGCAAATATTTAATGTTTCCATGAGTCTTCAAAAAAACATCAGACTGAATTACAAATGAATCTTGGTTTTATCTCACAGCTCTGTAGCATGATCACTCATCTCCTCGAATGTTTAGGGCAGTTTACAGAGTATACACAACGTCCTCAATACAATCAGCAGTAGTATGTTGAAAAGAATAAACGTACATTTAATCACAGAGAACATACTAATCAAATGAAGAGCAGAGTGACTGAGCCGCTCCAAGAGTTCTCTCTCCTTCTCGTTCCTTTTGATGAGCTCTGTCGGGGTGGACGAGAGGATGAGCGTGGCCTAAGGCAATATGAAAATCTCAAGATGTAGAGCGCTGCATTCTCACTCGTCCTATCAAAATCCAATTCCCAAGTCCATGTTGTATGCCAAAGTTATAGCTCTGTATCCATTATCAAAGAAATGTAGACTCCACCATGCACAATGACAGCCATGCTATATATTCTCTATTAGGTTGGCATTGGGCTATTTTTATAGCCCAATGCCAACCTAATAGAGGTTTGGCATTGTCACAAAGTGAGGAAGGCTTTTTATGACATTTCATCACAGTTGTAAAAAGAAAATCCAAAATTTCAAACACTGCCTGTGCACCGTGACTGCATTAATGCATTTTTAAATACAGTTCTCTACATATACATGTCATTCAGCAGATCATGGCTATGACCCAAAGTGGCTTCACTTAAGCTAATTCGGCCACTATGTTGCTAACTCAAGGCAAAATAAGTAAGCTTATTCCCACTGGTAAAGCCCATTTAGTATGAAGGTTTTCTCTGTCTATATGCACTCAAGTCCTCATATTTCCTCTAAGACACGTGACTGATATTATTCAATATCCAGAGATGTTAAAAAGTCCAGCAGCTCTTGTAATGTAGTGACCATAAATGTTGCTTTTAACCTTACTAATTAAATTTATTAGAAACGGTTAGAAGCTCTCTGACTCAGTGCAACTCTATGCTTAATGCTTAATTCAGGTGAAAATAAAATCCTCCTACACAATGCAGCATTGGTCAAGTTTGAAAGAAAACAGACAATGCTTATGAAATGGATACATCAAGCCTCAGTAAAACGGGTTATTTCAAAAGGTAGACAGGTGGCTATCTGAGCTTTAATAACAAGCACTGTTAGTTTAACATGTGTTGTGTTAATTCAATCAAACGTGGTGTCTATGCTGTGTATGCTACACCTATCCACCCCCCACCCACTCCCATCTGTCTGTCTACAGAAGGTTTCTACCTGCTATTTTGGGATTCAAGTGTTCGCCCAAGTCATGATACACTGCACAAAATATGAACGGAAGATATTCGATCTCCACACTGATTTCCACACTGATATGGAATGGGTAATGTGTTTTTACGTCATTTGTAGCTTGATCATTTTAATCAGAGGTGATCAAAGACAACAAGAAATTTAAGCTGAAAAACTGATGTAGCAGATCGGCCAATTTGCTGAAATGTCTTTGCACATTGTAAAAGATATGTGTGTTTTTACAAACATTTGCCATGAAAGAATTCAGCTATGTTTCATAATTTTTGTTTTGCAAGAAGACGTGATGGAAATACAGTTAATCTGTTTTTCTCTAATGGATGTTCTGTAACATTAAAGTAAAAATGTATTATTTTTTGCATTTCAAGCATCTAGCATCTCATTGTTTCCCCTTTAGTGTGTTGTTAATTCCATTAACATCAAAATAGGTGACACTGATTAACAACTCCCTCTGCTTCCTAACTACTGTACATCAAGATCCCAGAGGTTTAACTGACTGGATACTATACTGTGATTAGGCCTGCAACGATTCCTCGACTTATTCAAATAACTCGATTATAAAAATCATCGAGGAATTTTTCTCATATAACTCGCCTTAAACAGCAATCTCCGTTTGTGTTTCGTACCAATTGTTAAAATTGACACGCATTCAACAAAGATGGTTAAAGAGTCAGTGTTTACACTGTAAAACTGAGCTGGCATAACCTAAGAAACAGTCAAACTTGGCAACATTACTTATTTTACGCACGTTAACCAAGCGGAGCCTCTACAAGGTAACGTAACGTTACAGAAAAAGACACACACGCATTCCAAATTATATTTCTACCGTCTGGAGAATTCTATATGCAGAGGATCCATGTCAAAATTAACACAGCGAGAGGTTTCGTGCAGACGTTAGGGGCGCTAACTTTATAATTATTCATTATTTAAAAAGTGTTCCTTTCATTTTTTGAGCAGTGTTTGCGTTTCATAGTGTCATCTTGGTTGGTTGGGTTTTTGGCTTTTAAACAAATATTTTCATGTTTGTGGTGGTTATAAAAGTGATCTGGGTGACTTTTCAGCACTGTTAACAGAACGGCACACTTTACCAACAAGTATTACTGTTTGAATGGAGCACTTTCTTCGGGAAGAGATTTTGTCTTGGTGTTTTGTTTTCACATGAGTTATATAACCATCAATGAGATGAAAACACTTGATTATAGTCTACTGCAAACAGATTTGCATGGTGTTGCATGTCTTGATGAGTATGACCAGACTCAGACCAGACTACTAAACTAAGCAAAACCTGTCAGTCACAAAAAGATGTGCAATGAGTTTTTATTTAATTTGGGCCCCAGGATGTTGTGTGGAACTCCACATTAGTGGGCTTCTTTGACTTCCACATTCTGAAAACAGAGAGTATCTGCAAAGTAAATAAATCACTTAACAGGGCAAAGATAGAGTTAGTGCAAGAAGAAACATTATAAAACACAACTGTGATTTTAACAGCAAGCTTGCTTTAAATACTCATTGCCAGTGCCTTTGTCCACGGTGTCCAAATGCAGCTGTCTTGTGGAGCCTCGGTGCATTTTGATGTCGGTGAGGCTTGAAGAGAAGCCTCATTAGGCTAGAAACTTTAACAGTCTCACAAGCACGCGTGGCGCATTGAAGTCCAAGCTTTGTCTCTCAAGTTCAGACTCTGATTGCATTTAATCAATCACAGTTCAATCAGAATGGATGTATTTCCGTCAGCTGCAGACATACGGTGTACCTCATTAGAGCTGAGATCAACTTGCTGGGGGCAAAAGAAGAAAAGGCAAACTATGTGTGAAGATGATACACACCATCTACACTGCCACTGCGTGTTCGTCCAAAGCGTATTGTTATATTCAGGATGTATCTAAGCAAGTTTAAGCAGAGAAAACATATTTCAACAGAGTGTAGAGGATATAGCAGGTACACCCAAGATGTTTTCAATGCTACTAGCATGCCTATACACTTGGAAAATAAGTCATGTGTGTTCTAAACCACAACATAAAGATATGTATTTTACCCACTAATGAGTTTTGAAAGACTTCCCTTGCTCAGGTTCCTGCAGGCTTCCAATGAGTCCACACGTGAGGTACGCTCACAAGCTTCGGGAGAAACCCTACATGCCGCTCACACGCTGTTCCATCTCTAGTGCAGAGACAGCGTTAAAAGGCTTGCACTTAAGTCATGGAGTTGAACAGATTAGAAGTGGCTGAAAAAGAGGAAGCTGAATGCGGAGTGACGCTGAGCCAAAGGAGCAGCTGTTAGGGAGAGACAGGGCAATGTCCCTGATGGGAAACCATTTGTGAGTGTGTATATTCATACTGACCCGTTCTTGTCATGACAAAGAGGGCCAGCGGTCATCTATCACTCTGTCCGCCCGAGTGTGTGTCAAGTGTTCGGGTCGCACCACCTGCTGAAGGTGGAGGCGTTGTAGAGTGGCAGGTTATGGCCAGTTACTAAGCACCAAGGCTCCTCTGTTGGTTTCCATTGTCCCTCTAGAGAGGTTTACCTGATTATTAGCAGTATTTAAAGTAGTGGCTTGATCAAAAATGTGATTTTCGCTCTTTTGAAAACACAGCACCTGCGGGGAGTTAAAAGGCTTGCTAATCAGATTGGCAGGTGCAGAGATGTTTTTAGTCTAAGGCGTACTTTTTAAATTGTTTGTTGTCTTCAAGCAAAAGCCACATTTCCCCATGATCGCAAATTGTGTGATCAATAAGTAAGTGGCTATGTAGCTCTGGTATTAGGAATTGAAATTACATGTACACACAAAGAAAGTAGCAGACAAAGAGAGCTTGAGAGATTTGGTATTTTTGAAAATCAAAAGGGTGACAAAGACGTTTCCTGGAAAGAAAAGGGAACATGGAGAGAGCCTGAGAGGACGGAAAAAGAAATAAATAAAAGCAAACAGCCACCCACCAGCAAACAAAAACACAACCAAGCCTAATCTGGAGTGGTTCATGAGGAGGATGTTGACGTTGTCCACTGCCATCTCCATCACAAGAACACAAAGTCAGAAATTCAGAACTGGCGGCAATCACTGGCCGAGTGGCTAAAATCACGGCGCTATTGTTTGACTGGAGCTATAATCAGACATGTATTGTGAGAGGCCCTTCTGCACAGAAAAGCCTAACACAATTAAAAGCCTTTAGAGAGCAAACTACAGTGTTTGTAACACCGCGATCACAAAAGAACAGGTGACAACAACACAAACTGACCAGAGGTGACTTTGCTGTGAAAAGCTAGAAGGTAATGGACCTGGTGTAACTGGATGTTGCCATTCTGAAAACCTTACTTTTTAATAGCCTAATTTAATCATCTACTAGAGGGACACTGTGGACGCTTGTGTCCCAGTAACCACCACCTACGCCACCCAGCGTCCTACCTCCAGCATGTTAACAGCAGATGAGACACGCTATGTCTGTGGGCTTTGAATTAAGAATGTAACACTGTGTCTATATAGAAATCGTAGAGTGAGTTGTCTGCAGCTGTGGTGAGGCGTTCAAGGACAGTATCAAGTGTAGGTCTACTGTATTTTAGTGTTTAAAATTTTCCAAGTTTGTTATTTCATGAAATGCTGCACAGAAAACAAACAAATCTATGGATGTGGTCACTTGCTTGTTCACTTCTTTTCATTTGGGTCAGGTAAATAAACACGTGTCGACTGAATATCTACCCAACACAGAAGTGCTTTCTAATGTTTCTACACATCAAACAACAACAAGTAAATGTGCTCACGTAAACATTCCTGCAGCTGAATTTAAAAGCAATAAAAGGAATCCCCAAATGTAACATGCTTTAACCCCAGAGAGCCTCCAGCTGAAAGAGGCAGCCTGCTGAGAAATGGCAATGAGCTCACCATCAAGGCTGTAAAGCGAATAGACCCCAAGACGCCACATCAAAATATATAGCGCTCTCTAAACATTACAGCAGTTGTCGTTGAGGAAGAAAACAACAGAAACCTATGATAGAAATAATATAATAATATATAACGTCTTTGAATTCTCCATTTGTTTGCTTGTGTATGTGTATTTTATGCTTTGATGTTGCTGTCAAAGTGTTAATAAGTAAAGAAAAAGGTAAAACGGTATTGTGTTGGATTTTTTGGGAGAACCACTGAGATTAAAACATGCAGCACTGCTGGCTCGTTATTCCCATTCTTTGCTCCTTTGATTTCCAATGTTTACTGTTTCAAATCTCATGGACTAGATTTGTCTGTTTTCATGTATGTGTCTGTAATTCCACTGTTAGGTCTAATGTTTGATGGGGAAATCCTTCATTATTTTTTTTATATAAAGTCTTCTTATATTTCACTGTCAAGTATAAGAAAGAACAGTTCTGATTGATGAAGGCTGCCCTGTCATCACTTGGGCGGCCGAACCGTTGTTGTTCCCAATCAGAGCAGAGGCTTCAGGTTGCGCCTCTCCCCAGCAGGGCTGATTACAGCCTTTTTAGAATGGTGATTACTTAAAAAAGAAAGAATTTCAGGACACAGAGTTGGAAATAACAACAGAAAAGCAACATGCCAATCTGCTAACTGAAAGAATATGCCAGTATGCCAGGAGATTAAGCCAAGTTGCCAGTCCTGGTACGACTTTTGATTTTTAGAGAATCTTTTTAGATAATATAAATAAAAAGTGGTATATTTGTTGCACCTTGAATATTTATATAAACGTTGTGCCACTGACAAAGCCACAGACCTACAACAAAACTAACTACAACAAGAGGGACGAGCGATGCGGCCCACTCTGCAGGAGCTCGTTGGCCTGCTGAATTTATGAGCTCTGCCTGGCCCTACAGG
Organism: Microctenopoma steveboyesi; assembly: GCA_032359275.1. Taxonomy (NCBI): domain Eukaryota; kingdom Metazoa; phylum Chordata; class Actinopteri; order Anabantiformes; family Anabantidae; genus Microctenopoma; species Microctenopoma steveboyesi. The sequence continues at coordinate 12,309,812 of JAUMHF010000010.1, read as the reverse complement.
GAGCAGCTAACGGTCAACTCCTGCTAAGTATGGTCTGATTGGCCTCCGTGGCAGTGCTGCCGGACACTGAAGGTGTCGACTAGGCCTCAACATTTTGCTAGTTGAAATGTGTGAGATGAAGTGCAGCAGTTTAGTTAGCTCGTCAGTATTTACATATCTTACATTCCAGCAATTGTTGCTGCAGACTCTCCAGTAATAAAAGAAACTGCTGCTGCACTCCAAAAGTACTTTTACAATTTGTCACATGACATTACAGGCTCAGGGGCATTGCAAAATATTTCAGCACACAGCCTGTTGAGCCCACGTGCATGACAGAAAAACTGGGATGCATTCGGCAACAGGTCTCCAAGATATGTCGACGTTCAATGGTGGTATACGACCAATCATTTCAAATTATTAAACTGTTTGTGAACATCACGCCTCCATCTGTGCAGCTGGGATATACAACTATTAAGTGAAGATTCATTGTACATTTCTCTCTCTCATTGATTTCCCATGAAGACTCTGAATTCTGTGCAAAATGTATACAAAGAGTAGACACTGAAATGCACTGTGGACACCTGTGAGTATAAATGTCACTTCCCATTGCTAGTCGTCATGCATCCAGTGCAACGGTGAGAACCAGGCTATATAGGTACAAATGTGACCGTCTCCACACCATCCACACAGCTGCAACCTTATTTCTACACACAAACACACAGTGATGAAGATGTTGTGTAAGTCAAATAGAAGGTCGCCCACTCTTATGCCCATTAAACTATGCTACACAGTTAAGGCTGTTCGTCACCCGGGCCCCTGTGAATCAGGGAAGTCCTTGGTTACACCCTCAAGCATTTATCAACGGATCCTCATGGATGGCATGTGATAGAGAATTCATTCTAGAGGGCAGGATGCACAGCAGAGGTCAACTGTCAACCATATATAGTACAGTTAGTCAGAATAAGTGGCTGCAAACAAAGTAAGAATCAAAATAAGGAGCTGCAAGCTAAGTCTTACATGTATACAAGAGGGCAAGTGTTGATTTTATAGACTGACCTGAATTCTTTTTCAATATTAAAACAGTGAACATGACACAATAATATGTGATATTCTATAATGAATGTTTGAGCAGCAACAGTTTAGACACTGCTAACCAATTGCTCTTTTTTTATTTTAATTACATGCACTTACTGTTGTTTTGATAATAATGGGATCTCAAATGTGCTTAAAAGTGCTTTAGAAAATGTGAGTGGGTGACAATAAGGAAAAAAAAACATATACACTATACTGCTGCTATGGAAGCACAACACAGTCACTCGTGGCAGTCAACTGGTAGCTCAATGGGATAAGCATCAGACTGGGAAGCAAAATGTGGCAGGATCGAATCCCAGCCCAGACCCCCAGCCCTTCCCCCATACCAGGTGTGCCCCTGAGCGAGACACTCAGTGCTGCTCACTGCTCCCCCCCAGGGGGGGGATGGGTCAGATTTCGTTGTAATATATAAAAATGAAATCAATGATAATAAAGATCATTCTTCTTGTCGATACAACATTTTGAGGCGTTGTCACTGAAGTCACACTTGTGTATTTGATAGCAGCCATACTAATCTGAGCCATATGAAAAACCTCAACGTGTCTGGGAAATGTGTCGCTCCAGCAAATCAGCTTTATGCCACAAACAAATCAAACAACTGGGCTTCAGGGAACAGACAAGGACTCTTTTTCTAATTCTCCTATAGTCTTTTTATGATTTTGTATTGCTAGCAACCCTTGCAGAAAGGGAACACACACACCTGCCAGCTTTGTGACATCCCCGGCCTTTTTGGAATTCCAGGCAAGACAGTTGATAGGGCGGCGGTAAAATGAAGCTACATCTCTGTCAGAAGCTGTCAGCGCCTTAATGACAGAGCTGCTCTGCTGTTCTCATATGCTTACCACTATGCAGATATTGCTTTGTTTTTATTGTTTGTGTTTCGATGTCTGTTTTTCTTTCTTTTATCCCTTCCTCCTTCTGTGCCACCTCCTCGCCCCTGTCACGGTTTCTAAGTCACCGTTTCTTATGTCTTTTTCATTTCTCCTTTCCATGACGGCCACTTCTCTCTCCTTCCTTCCTTTTCCTCATGCTCCTGCCCATCTCACTCTCCCACACTCTCTTCTGATCTGTAAGGCTACTCATGTCTCTTAAGTCAGCCTAATCTTACAACATCAGCTCTGTAATGCGTCTCATTATTAGTGGTGGGCATGGCAAACAGAGTTATAAACCCTCGCTCTCCTCCAACCCTCGCCTCCCATAAATCCACTTTAATTCAAGCTCCTGAGTGCTGCGCGGGGGTGGGGGAGCGCTGGGATTTATACGTGTTCAAGGCCAAGACTCGAGTACCATTCACACACACACAGTCACCGACTAAATGTTCTGATTTCTTAGCAGATGCTGATGAAGATCAAAATGCAATTCCTTCAAAGTTCTGTCTTATGAGAAGATCTGCATCCTTCACACCTAAAAATAAGACAACATCTTATATCTTCAGCTGTATAGGATTTACACATGTTGATCATAAAAGCTCACAGCCGGCGATGATGTCTCAAGCTAGCACGGGCTGGTTGTTAACCATATGCACATTTTAATTTAATTATCATGTCTTACATCCTCAGCAATCCCCATCCCAGGTGACAAACGGTAAACAACACTTTCTGTATATGGTGTGCATGAGCATCTTCCTCCCCAGGAGCAAGTGCTAATTTAGAAACGCGTCAAAAAAAGAAACAATAGAAAGTAGGAAGTGATGCAATAGAAAAGAAAAAACAGAGTGTGCCGTCACCGTGCTAAACTAGGTAGTGAGGTCTGTTAAGGGTATCAAAACATAAACAGAGAGAGAAATAAAAAGTGGAAAAAAACTGACACGAAATCAACATTATCTGCAGTGACATGTCATTGTTAGAAAGACTTGAAGAAAAGACACAATGAGGCTGAGCAGATGAGAAGTGTTGTATAACGGTCGTCTACATTAGTTACCTCAACAAAAAAACATTTTTTTTTCCAGTTAAACGTGAGCAAAGGGAAAACAGAGAGAATTAAAACAGAACATTGATACCACTCGTCTGTTACTGAATCTGTTGTCTCCTGGATTCTGGCGTTCTGGCGGTCTGTGTACTGTTTAGCCAAGAAGGAAGAATAGGAGAATAATTTAATGTTAAAGAAAACAGCCCAAAAGAGCAGAAAGATGGAAAACAGCAGTGTGTTCAAAGTGACACTAACTATGTTTCATTTGTTTCATTCGCAGTGTGACACAAACATTGACACCTTAACATAATCATGTGTTCTCTGAGGCATTATATTTGATCTTTTCATTTTAGAAATCTAGCATGCAACAAAAAGTAAACAAGCCTCAGACAAATACCCACTAAAATCCTAATTACAAATTACAATCCTGTCAAAAAAGTTTCTACGAAATCCTGAGAAGAATGAAGGCAGTAAGTGAAAAGTAAACTGAATGTTTGGCTAATTCAACTCTAAACAAAGGTTGATATTTAAGTGCACTAAATCAACCATTGAAGAGGTTTTATTCTTTTTGTTGTAACATTTTCAGTGTTTTTTTATATCTCTGATTACACATTCAGTCCTCCCGTGTGATGCATGAGTGTTATTCATCTCAGCTGCTCATTGCTAGAGAGGTTTTGTGGTTCTACCTTTAGCTTTCAAATATCCCACATACAGCAGTCATAGTCTTTATCCTTTATCCCGTCCTGCTGGAAAAGGAAAGGCTCTTCTTCAGATATTTTCAGATTTCATTAGCTAAGAAACACGAGTGTAACCCACCTGTGTAGTATTTGGGGGGTTTTGAATAGATGTTGTAGAAGGTGTTGAGCGTTCACAGAAGTACTGCTGAAAATAGCAATCCTATGGGAAATGCTGAAATGCCATCTCCACTAAACCTTTTGTGCTGATATCAGCGCACGCCCACCTCCTTGTTTCCCTGCCTGCACATGTACAGTCTGTGACCTGGGGGTCCAGGCCAGGTCCGTGATACACATACTGGACAGTACTTTACTTCGGATTCATCTGGACGAAGAACGCACTGCCAATATTAATTAGACGTCCTTTCATGTTCTTTGGCAAAGTTAATGTTGCAGTTTTGTGAGCAACGTTTTCTCTCTTGGATGCCATCTGTAGTGGTGGACTTGGTCCTGGTCTCTTAGGTCACTGAAACCCCAACTCAAGTGGCAGTTCAAAAGCACATATCTGACTAGTCTTCAATGCAGGGTTGGCTAAATAGCTAATTGTTGGTGGCATCATTTTTCAGACGTGGCCACTAAACCTGATACTATTGGCGGCGTGGTCAGGTGATGGTCCCTGTTATGATTAGTTGGCATTTTGAGTTACCATGGCAACGCAAATTGCCAAAAACCATGTAGTAGCACATGGGATAGAATGGGTATTTCTTGTCAGACATATTGTATAGTACTTTATATTAGTCTTCTTATTCCTCATGAGCCCTGCTACAACTGAGTTTCAGTGACATGCAGTTATATTCACTAACATACTGGTGCTGTTGACCCCTCTGTAATCATTATGAACTCTGACAATCCTGTTAGCCCAGGCAATTCCCCCCCGTGGGGAACTATTCTGCATTCGACGCAACCCAGGCCAAAACTGGCCTTACTGCTGCAGTAAATTTGTTGAATAAGCATTGAAGCATAGCAACAGAATAACACAATATTATGAAATAATACAGTTTCGTACAGTTTCAAATTATTTTACGTTTTAGTGATAATGAACCCGAGTGCGATGAGTTCTGTTGTATGTGTCTGCGTACGACTGTGAGTGATTAGGCACTGTTGAGATGACGCACTTTTATGATGTCATCTGTCCTCTAGAACAGATTGGATTTAATTGGTCGGTCGTTTCGCAGTATTTTTAACAAGCACATCTATCAATCTCTCTCTCCCTCTTTTTTTCCACACACACACACACACACAAACCTCCAGTAAAAACCATTAATTTTTGCTGCAGGGTGGAATATACCTCACTTTGCACTACACTGTACAATGAAGAACACAAATTTTTGTTGTGAGTGATTCATATCAAACAGCACGGGGACTCATATTTTTTGCACACACACAGACATAAATTTCGTCGTCTCTCCTTCTCTCTATAAACAGTCTTGCTGCTATTGGCCCTCTTGCTCTCACAATGTTCACCGAGGCCCTAACAACATGAATCCCATTGTGACTGCGCAGCGATATATCAACCTTAGCCTCGCCGCCCGGCTGTGTCCTACCCCAGAGCAAAGCCTGTGTTCTCCTAGTTTGCAGGTCTTAGTATCACTGATAACACTCCAGGTCTACCGGCCGCCATTTATCACTTCCAAGTACCATTTCACTCGGCTCTTTACACAACAGAAAGACCACGTGGTGGTGGTGGAGGAAGAGCTGAAGGCGCTTGGAATGCGCTGCATTTTTTCAGGTTATTGTAGAGTGTCTACATCAGGTTATTCAAGGTTACCTGCAAAGATCATTTTGTGCCTTTTCACAACAGAACAATCACTCTGGGACAGAGCAACAAACTTCGTCCGAAAATATATGGATAAAGAAAAAAATAAATAGAGCTCAACCCTAACATACTTTGAACCATGCATGTCCAAGGTACCAATGAGTCTGAGTGGTGACTCAACATCTTCTCTGACGCCTAAACCTACACCAATATTTTGAAAACATGTTTCTTCATAATGAAATATGATGTGACGTAATCCTTCTTTCACAGTAATGTAACTTTTACTTTTACTTTTTTTTTTACTTTTACTTGACATGCAGATGTATGTCACATTGCTTGATTGGTTAACTGTCCTAAACAGAAGAACCAGGTAGAAACTGTCAGCTATGTCTAAAGCTTTAGCACCGATTAAAAAAGAAACTTCTCATGGCCTTTAATGTTGAAAGTATAATTAAAGACGTGTGAATACCCTGACTGGAAACAAACTAGTTACAGAGACTACAGAGCTAACTCTAGTTAACACCCTCCGACCTTCTGTAGTCCTGTACACCAGCTTTATTTGGAGATATGTAGTGCCCTCTGTCATGTGCTTAGAATATGTCTCAACTAGCATGTTTAATACTTCCCAATTTAGGAATTTTGTTTAATAGACATGTAAGTGGTTAGAGAAACTCTTTCTTCCAGAATCTATTTGGAATATACATCTATTACCTTGGTGCATATTCCAACCAAAGATACAATTACTCACTTAAAAATAGAGATTTAGGACATTAAAATAATCTAATTTCATCCTGGTAGGAGAAAAAGCTGCATTGTCCTGTCATGTTAGACACTTATACAGAATGTGATAGAACTCCAGAGCCACGTTTACATTCCTCAGGCAGCTACTGACACTCCATCCATCCATCCAGAAACCAGGGTCCTATGAAACACTATCTGGTCCACCATAAAACAGCAGAGCAGCACTGCCGCAGCCCAGCCACGCCACCAACTAGGCTCCTGAACTCCTGTGCTGAAGGCAGTGGAGTTCATTTCTGCCGGTTTATGAGTTGGGATATAACATAAAACAAGCTGCTGAGACGGCGGAAATGGGACCTTTTTAAAACCCACTGTGTCTTGTCACATGAGTTAACAGAGATGAGCTGTACAGTACGTAAAAGTGTAAAAAGCTTTGAACAACAGTAGAACTTTAAGCAACTGCTTAACTTGTGTGACCAGCTGCACATCACAAAGGTCAAAGAACATGGAGCTCTGGTTAAAGAGTGAAGCAGTAAAAAACAGCATTACCAGTGTCCCTACATAAAAAGTACAGCTAACCTTTGTCCAGACCCAGTCCTGGCGCAGTGTAGGGGGAAGTTGTATTCATGTCTCGTAGTAATGTGACTTAATCAGCAATGAATTTCACATCCACGTTTGTCCTAAATGAGATGCTGTACAACAAAAACACAAGCTGCACTAATGTGTATAACCAGCGTCAGTCTGAGTCCCACTTACTGCTGCATGACGAGAACACAAACAACAGTCCACCGACTGCCTGAGTGGTGAAAAAATTCATTAACAAATGAAAATACAGAATCAGGATGTCTTTGAATTGCTGTCATTGTATGTGTGCAACGGACAGCTCACGGTTTATAGAACAGATACTGCACGTGGAGCACACTGCTTAAAATTACACTTCAAACTAAAAGAAACAGAAGAGATCATATGGGTTTAGCCTATTGATTGAGGGTTGTGCTCTTGTACTTTAGTGCACTACTTCCACGTCTTGCATGTACATTATTAAATAAACTTTTTTTTAAGCACGGGTCAGAATAAGGGTCTGCTGTGATATTTGGATGATCTGACAGCAGCTGTAGAATTTATGAATGATAGAGAATCTGCAAAAGCGAGAAGCTTAGTGTCATAATAGTGTGCATGACATCTGCACTGTTAGGTCATTTTTTTTATTTTCATCCAGTCCCATTATAGCCGCTGTATATGTATATCATTTTTTAATGATTGTAATAAATAGGGTTCGCTAGGCCTGGTAGCTCAGTGGTTAAGACAGAGGGCTGGAAAGCAGGAATCCCGGGATCGATTCCCAGCTGAGCCCATCCCCAATACCAGATGTGTCCCTAAGTGAATCCCCCAGCACTAGCTCCCTGAGCGCCGCCTGTGGCTGCTCACTGCTCCCCCCAAGGGATGGGTCAAATGCAGAGAAGAAATTTGGTTGTAACATGTAAAAATGGATTCTTTTTCTTCTTCTACGTTGTGAGGAAGCCTTTGTCTCTGCCTATTCCATTGTGTAGTGCATCCAAATTTAAATTTGACAACATGTTGCTTTTGTTGAGACTAAAATCCTAAATGTTTTGGCCACACTTTCAAAGGCCAATAAAAGACATTTCTAAATGAAGGGTAAATGTGAGAAAGTATTAGACCAGCAGAGTGCTCATGTGCCGGCTGACGGCAATGATCTCTGACTATTACCTTTATTTTTCTCTGATTGGTTAGAAATAACAAGGCTCTGCAGGAGGACGTCTCTGTGCTGCTGCCTCGCTGTTTGTGTGTCTGCGTTTGACAGCATGTGTCTATGGTAAGAGTTGTATTTTTTTCCCAAAAATATTAGAAAAACTTCACATCAGTTTTAAATTATTTATGCCACACATTCAAAATTTAAAATCCTAACATGTACAGATAGCCTAGTTAATCTGACAACGGAGAGTGTTCTCCTGCATATAGATTCTCTAATGCATACAAAACTCCACGCTAGATGATCAAACCTCAGTGGAATTACAAACAGATATGTTAAAGTCGAAAGAAATAGGAAATAAATGATGAGAAAGTGCAGCTAGTATCTTGGTTGTATTGTAAGATATTTAATTTCTAATCAATTTTAAATAAAGGGTTTTGCTTGTGTTACAGTAAGTTTGGCACTTCCTTAACATGTCTACAAGTTTTCCAGTGTTCTTCATATTTCTCATCCAGCTTGGAAGCTACTATAGCGTCTCATGGGGCTGATAAACCACTAATACTTAATGCGTTATGATCCTAACCTGCAGTAAGTAAAACGGTAACATCAAGGTCAGACAGGACTGATTTAAAAGACGATGACACACCGCTGACTCTCTGTCGTTTAGTAGTGCGTGCCTGACACCAGCATTTTCCGGCTACTAGCCTCCATCAAGGTACTAAAGTGAAAATAATTAGCAGCACAGAACTATCGAATGTGCAGACTGACACAATACATTAAGTATGATAAGTATTCACATAAATATAGAATTTATTATGTATATCATTTATAAGCAACCAAATACCGTATATTTATTTCATTCGAAAAAAGTATATATACTTCATTACGTATTTAATTAATTTATGGCCTGTGTTCTTTCTATCTACACACAGGACACAAGTCCTTTGTTAGCAGCAAAAGAAAATACAGAACTGAGGTGTGAACTGAATCATTCATCTCTTCCGTGCAGTATAATATACGCAACATCTTTAAGTTTACGGTTCAACTATTTTCCTTAACATTCGTCTCAAGTGCTTCTTTATTAGGACATAAAGGCTGAAGTAGCTGAAACAATAGCATCTGTCCATTTTTCATGCGCAGCTGTAGCCACTGTACATCCACCGCCACGGAACTCGCATCGCTGCTGCCGACAGAGAACTTACACACAGCACTCAGGCCACCGATGGAAAGAGGTGCTCCCCACCTCCCGTTTGCAGCCTATTCACGCGATCTACATATACCCGAAGAAAAAATGGACGCAATCAAGTTAGGAAATGAACATATTCCATTAGAAAGTGCAAGGATGTGTATGTGTGTGATGGTGTGTGATAATATATGCGATTAGCCTTGGGCAGTACCCAGCACCAGCTGGTGGTAATAAGCTGTGGCTGTTAATGAACACTCCCCCTAAGCTGTGGAGCCACAGGGCACTGAGGCTCATCTACACAGCGGCCTGGCCCTATACTTAGCAAACACCCCTGTTGCTCACACAATATGACCACATTACTCTAACCCTTTTCCCCCCGCTCGCCTCACATGCTAGCTCGTCCTCCATCAAGTCAAATCAACCTAATAGATCTGCAATAGGCCTGCCGAGTACAGCCTTGGGCTCGACACAAACGGCGAAGGAAATTGTGTGAATGAGGAGGAAACAGAGATGCAGAGATATGTTTTTGTGTCACTTATAACACAGGTATCAGCTGCAAGGTTAAGTTGTTGTAGCTTCCCTGTCCCACTGTGCATCACCTCGCTATAAGTTTAATTATCTCTGCAGTGCTTATAAGATCATTTCCCTTCCATAAAGTGGGTGAATTAGGTTGTATTTAATTCGGAGCTGCTTGGGCTGCCTCTGTGCTGTGATCTAAGCACAAGACGGAGAGATGAAGTCATGTTTATGTAGCGAGAGAAACTTAAATGTTGGTGGTCTGTTCAACTTGTCTTTGATTTGCGGATTAGAGCAATGGACTTTTCGTTGCTGTCTCAACAATTACTCTGAGGTTAATGGAAGTGAACGCTGTTAATCTTCACATGCTGACACCACTGTAGATCTAGCGGTGATCTCTTATTCCCAGTGTGTAGCCTCACACTGCACAGCTGAATACACTAAGCTCAACGGTCACACACTATCAATACACAATCCAACGCAATTTCTCAGCAGTCGAGATATCACCGTTTAATTTATTCGTTTTAAGGCCAGACGAGGATGAAATATGACGGCAGTAGGTTTGAGTGATTGCCGTGTCAGGGGGTTTCTCCAGCCTCTAAAAAATGTCAGCAGAGCAGTTACAGAGTCACTGCCAGCTACATAAACATTTTACAAGTCAGGATTTATTGTCATTAGTGGTAATGATGCCATTTCTAAGCCATACTACAGTCACACTAAATATACACCCAGATGTTTATGGTTGTGGATACTGGGAGAAGCACACAAACAAATGGGAAATTCTTTTCTTTACCCACTAACATTTGATCGGAGTTGAGTGATGGGTCTCAATATTTAGACGTATGTAAAGTGAAATGATCAAAACCACTGAATCCTGCCAATAAGAAGCAGATACAGTGACCCCGAAGACAGACTGCATGTAGTGAACGCAAACGCACGAAAGAGGTGAATCAAAAACATTCACATACCGCTCGTAAGCAGGGCACATGTGGAAGGAAAACAATTCCAGTTGTTTTTCAGTGGCTCGTATCTATCTATCAGCCTTTAAATTCAGCATGACGCTGTTTCACTATTCACTTCGCTAAACAAACAATAAAGACAATTATGTCTTTCAATGAACTTTCCTTCTAATGGAGAAGATACGTTTCCAATATCTGCCGAAGCCTAAGACCAAGCATAAGAACAGTAACAGAAGTGCAATCTATAACTTCCACAGCAGTTTCCCTGTACAGTGCATTAATCAAACCATACATCTCAATGACACGAAAGAGTGCAGATGGAAAGTATATCTGCGCGTCGTGTATTTCTACTCGTTAGTCATCAATTTGTTTTGAAACGAGTGAACACCTCCACATGGTCCCGTCTCTTCTAAAAGCAGATATATCGTGTCGAGTTGTGCACACACACACGTGGCCAGTACGTCATCCTAATCTGACTCAGCTCAAGAGGCTTAAATTCTTATTACTTAACCATATCTGTCTATCGCTCTTCAGTCTATAAATCTAGATATTTATGCATGCTTCCAGATTTATTGGTCCGGGTTTCTGCCATGGCAGCACTGTGTTAGGGCACAGTGAAGCATAAAATGGCATAAATGGTCCCTCAAATGGAGCAAATGAGTGGCCGTTTAAATGTAGTGAGTTAAACTGGTTCCCCGTGGTAGAGGATGAGAGTCGGACGTCTTGAGTAGTAATTATCTCAGGTAGCTATCTCATTACCCGCCCTGCTTTAGTATGGAAATGTGGCCACAGGCACGGGTGTTATGCTGCTATTTGCTGTGCTCGTCTGAGGCCATGCTGTTTATCACCAGGCGGAAGAAATAACTTAAGTACAGGTTGTGTTTCCAGGGATTATAGAGTGTTTTTATTGTCCACATTTGTGGCTGATGTACAAGAGGCGTTCAAATATGCAGCCAGGTCGCTTCAATAAAAAAAGAAAAAGAGAGAATTGCCTCAGTGTGCAGCATTTTAATGATCAAGGTGATGAAAGGGATTCATAAATTAGAAAGGTTATGAACCGCTTCAATGTTTGCAGTGGGGCTGTTCCTTCATGCCTGTGTTGGCTCACTGTAAAGCAGCTTACATAATGAATTTCCCAACGCGGCAGAAGTACATATTGTTAGACTAAGGGACTTGTATGGGAAAAAAAACTGCAAATGACTTAAAAAAATAGCTCGAGGCACTGACACACTTTGTGAGGGTTTGTCTGACTGCTGAACACTTTAGATAGAGAGGGTGGAGAGAACAGTGTGTTGTACTAAGTGCTGCCCTTCACCCAACACAGACACTGAATCCCTCAGTTTGTGATCCAAATTGTAGATGTGTGGTAAGCAGGCCAGTACCACTGCAGCATCAGCTTGGAGGGACTTCTGCTGGCTTTGACTAGCCCGAGGTTGGCACTGAATGGAGCGATAATTCGACCGGGAGGGAACGAATGATACTAATCATCTGAGCTGAGAAGAACAAGGCTACATAGTCTGAAACAGATGGAGAGATGTTCCAAAAAATGCCTCTGCTCTGGCCAATGCCATTTTTCTAAAACGTCGGAGGGAGGCTCAGGTATACGATAAAGATCTCTGCCTGTAGTTTGTGCGTCTGCCTCCACATCTAAGTCACAATTACCACCTGGACAGCGTTCATTCAAATATGCCAAAAATCAAACGGGGAATAATGTGCGTGTGGCACAGTGCAGCAGTAAAACCTGGCCGCATTTCACTGATGCCAATTTAAAGAAACTTGCACTGATGCATTTCATTATTATGTTTACATCTATGTTTTCTACGATTGCACCAGAGAGTCGGCAAACTCAGCACAGTGCTACATTGAACAGAACTTGCAAACACCAACGTCCACGGACAACATGAAAAGAGGAAATATCCATAGCAAATACCATCCCGAGTCTAACAGTCACACAAGCTGTCAGACCAGTGAGATCAGTCCTGTTGTCACCGTACGTTTCTGTTTGAGATGAAGACACTTCTCCATTTAGATTCTCTCATCTTGTCAATGCAAAACTCTCTACACTCTGTCTATATTAATATTCTATATTATTCTGATACTTTATAAAGTAGGGGAAACCTTGAGACGTGTAAAACCAATCGGACCACAATACTGTAATAACAGTATGTATCAATCTAGTGGTGTATGAACTTACAAACTGTGTTTCCCACATAAATGTACTGTTGATATTTCACTGAGAGTCAAAAGATACTTTTTGACTGTGGTACTGCTCTTATGATCAAGGTATCAGCTTCAGTACATTGACTGAGAGAGTCAACGAAGCAGAAGCTACTCACAAACTGTAAGATGAGAAGCTTCCACTCGCTCAGAGTTTGTTGTGCAACAGGACTGCACAGATGCACACACGCTAGAACCATGTTGAATTTGCAGATTCACACAGAAACAGTCTGTATCTCAAAAGCAATACTGAAGAAGAGGGAGATAAACGTCCTCTTCTTTGCCCGGTGGTGGGAATGAAGATGAAACTAAATTTTCACTGGTCACCCAGATCAACTTGTAATTAGTTTCCCCACCTTCCCCTCTGTGGATCTTGATTCTTGCAGAGTGTTAAGAAACAGGTGTGGTTTTTGATTTGGGGTAAACATGTCACTAACCAAAGCTCCGGTTGTCCCAAAATGTCCCATGAGTATCTCAACTTTATCTTTAGATCTGTGCCAAACACTCTCCAAACAAAGCCTGACAAGCAGAAGCACAGAAAACAACATAACTGAAGTTAATTATAACGAGAGAGATTGGGCCAAACCCCTTTTTATCTTGACCGAGTGTAAATAACTGCATGTTTTTCCTCGTTCCGTGCTCCACATTCTGCTGTGCTGCAGATTACTATTACATGTTTATAATGCAGAGCGAGTACTGCAGCGAAACAAAGCTAATTATTAGGAGGCGAGCGATAACACTGACACATTACGAGTTTGCCGCTGCAAAGTGCTGTGAACTCAAGTTTTAAACTCCACTCATTCCATTTTCTCACTTTTTGTGTGAGATGCTGATACATCCCATTACGTCCAACTTTGCTCCCCTCCCCATATCGCAACCTCTATTCCCTTTCTGTTACACACAAACACACACACACACACCAACTCCAAATGATATGCTGATAAAACGTTAGCGTACTGAGACATGTCAGCATATTTACAGATAAAGCCTCCATTTGCACGTGAATAAATTAAATGGTCCAGAGCACTTTAGGCCTAGTACACAACAACGAGGTTGAATGTAGAATTAGGCCCTATTGCACTCGCTCCTCACACGTTAGGGCTGATTGAAGAATTGGAAAATCCATTTTCATGTTCAGTGCACAGCAGAAGAGCTAGCTAGAAGAAAATTAATTGTAGTGAAGATATGCATTGTATTTGTATATTCAGTGCTGTAGCATTAATAATCATTTTTGAAGATGTAGTACAGACCTTTGTTGCATCAGGTACCCCTTCTCTAAAAGCTAAACGATTTTATAGTAATGCCAATATATGTTATACTATCAGACTGGCACAAGCTTCATGACTGATACAGATGGAACTTTAGCTCCTGATAAGGCAACTGCAGTAAAAACAACACTGTGTAGTGTGGTGTGGTGTGGTGACTGTGCTCCCAAATGAGGTTGTCATGTAAATCATGAACAACTTTACGTTACATTATAAAGCAAAGCAATTTATAAGCCTTCTCTTCTTTCAACAGTAAGCAGCTGGACTTCCCTTCTTTAATATACAGTACAGACAAATTAAATGTAATGTACAAGGCAATATCAAGCAGTTAGAAGGAAACGGGGACGCAGGGGGACAGAGAACGAGAATATAATTACTCATTTCAAGTTTCTTGTTCTTTTTAAACATCAAATGAGATGAAGACATAATTACTGGAATGTTTGTTTGTACAAATGTAAATGCACAAAACTGCGTTGTTTAATGAGCCTTGACCAGTATCAGTGTGCAGAGGTAGCAAAAAAGCATGCAAAGTGGTTGACTTACCGGTTTGAGATAAGTCACCTGTGAGGGGGAAAAGGAAGACAGAAAAAGAGAAATAGATCAGTTCAAATCACGAAGCAAAATGTCACTTTAATTCACCTGCCCACTACAAGATAGTCACGACAAAATGGGAAATAATAGCAGAGGGAGAAGAAGAAAAGCCGGATCGCCATTATCTTTAGAGGTCTATAAGAGAGCTATTCCACACTTATACCTCTGAGCTGCTAATTGAGATGGTGGAGAAAAACAACTACCAGATATGTTCTCCTTTACAAGCTGCTCTGCCTAACTGCATTTAGCATGCATTTGTGCCATTAAAGAAAACAGATAATCCAATTCATTTTTTTATGTTTATTATGTTTAAACAAAAGCAACCTCCCCAAGAGGAATGGAACCAAACTCAAGGCAAGGAAAAACAATTATAAAAACTCCTTATTCAAAAATATTAGTACATATCAAAAAGTATATTAAATAGTTATTGGGTGCAACAAAATCGCACATCAACAAGTAACAATTCAAGAAAGACATGTAACATCAACCTACAATGCTGCAGGACAAGGCTGCAACCTGAAGGGTTGGCATTTAACAAACCCAGCAGCTTCAAAGTGAAACACAGCTGCTTTAACATCTTCATCTCAGGTATTTTCATAAACAAGTATAATTTACATCTGAAATATAGATCTGTACTGTCTCTAGGTCAAATTCCAAATAAAGCTTGGAGCTGCTGCATCAGTTTGCATGCATCAAAAACAAACGTCACAGTTGAAACTGGAAAGAGTCGTGACTGTTGGTGCACAACCTGTAAGAGATGCCATCACTTTAAGATGGCAAATATGAAAAATTATTATGAAAATTATAATTATTACGAAATTATCTTTTTACATGAAACTTGTGTTAGCCCAAAGCCATAAAGCCATAACCAAAGTAGCCCAGGAAAGGCAGTCATATGTACTACAGGATGGCTACTATTCCACCTCCAAGGTGAAAAGAAGTCTCTTCAGTCCAAGCACAAGGAATAGCACAGGAATCTTAGCCAGAGCAGATGGAGCGCAGGCCGTATTCCAGTGCTCGATCTACAGTCCAAGCACAAGCGCTGAGACAGAGCTTAGATGCATCTTTGGTGGATGAAGGCAACGGCAGAGAAGGTGCCAGAGTAATGGCCGAAATCAATATGCTTCAATCTCTCAGGCCTTGTTTGTTAATATCCTGGATTTTGACAAGGATATCTCTGCCTCCTGAGTGGTATCAGCTGCTCTGCTTGGTCTGACATCGACAAACATGCTCTTAACACACAGGGCTTTAGCCAATGATGGGAACAAGTAGAAGGTGAGTGAGTGTGTGTGAGGCAAGGAGGCAAAGACAAGTGCAATGGAGCAAATAGTTGAAGAAATAGTTGTTCAAACACAGCTCATCTATCACACCGTTCCATATCCCACAGGCTGCAGCAAGCACACCAGAGGAGAAACAAAGATGTACAGTGCGGCATGTGCGCTGCCATGTCATATGTATGTACAAACACACTGTTACCGCAGCCACACCGTCTTCATGGTCGGGGACACAGAGAGTGTGAACCTGTTTGATTGATGACATATCACTCTGAGCAGCTGATAGGACCCACGGGCAGATCTGTAAAGTCTCGTGTGACCCCTGTAGTATAGAAAATAAGCCCAGCTAGATGTTTGTTACAGAGTCTTTTATAAAGGGAACATACTGAGGATGAGGCTACGAATTACAATTTAAAAGTAAGCTGTGGCTTCAGCTACATTTAAGCACAGATACATTTACCACTGTCTGACTGCTCCCGCATCTAACAACGTGAACAGTGTCATTACTGGAAGAGACAGCTGAAAGGAAACCAGAAAATGGCCACGTTTTAGTTAGTAGCGCTCAAAAATATTCAAATCTATGCAGTGGATGTCAGCTACTTAGATTATTATAATAATAATTAGAATTACAGAAGTGCAACTATTGCTTCTATACATTTACCTATTAGCTTTTGTTAATATTGACAAAGGTTCAACATAACATGTTTGCATATGCCGCAAAGCAAATAAAAGCTATGATGAAGCACCACAGTTTATACAAGTGGAGCTGAAATAATAATTCTACACAATCACACAATATGCATCAAAACGGAATTCAAACCAGCACTAATAGGCTGCTGTGTTTTGTGATGTTATTTGTGTCCTGATGCATCACACCTGCACAACTAACTCAGAGATACAGATTCACAGCATCTCTTTGAGTCTAAACCCATCCTAAAATCTATTTAGGAATGACTATGAAGCCGTTTCCATATCTGTTGCTCTATTTCCTCAGCATCTAGCATTGACCCAAGATCAACATAATTTCTGCTTTCAGAGCTGCCACGTCTGGAAAGAAAAAGACCTAAAAGCAGAGACAGTGGGTGTGAGGCAACACCAAGAGCCACATATTAGGAATCAATGAATCCAGTCAAAAGCTAACTCAGCATTACTCTTTCTTGAACTGTTTCACAGTTAATAAGTCAGTTTTATCTTAGCACTGACAACAAACACCAGCTAGCACGGCTTGTTGCAATGTGAATACAAATACAAATAAAGTACGACAATACTGTGTGAGGGGTATCGCCACAGAGATAACAATGTCACACTTCAACAAGAGTCTCCCTCTGCACAGCGCGACGTATGGAAATAGGGAAGATGATGCATTCACTCAATCCCTGAGAGACTGTGGGGGAAAAATCTATACTCAACACAGAGGTGAAAACCCAACTGCTGGAATGAATATGTGCTTATTTTTCACAACTGCGAGCAAACAAGAGAAAACGGCTGGCATTCTGCCTCGATCAAGATCTTTTTACTAGTGGATTTCGCCTAATGAGCTAAATGGATAGAAGCAGTTGGCTGCCGGTACCTTGTTGCTCTCTTCAGCAGCCTGAAATTGCACGCTAAAGGTTCACCGCTGACAATGAGCACCTGTGCAGGGTTTACACTTCTGAAACCGCTCGCAGGTAAACTTGGTTTTTATTGGAAACCTAAATAAAATGCTATACTGGTGGAGAATGGTATTTATATGAATAAACCCCCCAGATAAAACACAGTTGTAAAATATAATAATTTCATATGAATGTGGAGAAATAAACATTGTATTTGGTAAAAGAAACAGCTATTTAAGCCTTATAGTACTAGTCATAAACACCTGCCAGCGAGTCCCAGCTAGAATTAATTGCTCTGGGAAGAAATAACAATAAAATGGACCCCGACAAAGAGCTGCTCTGTTCTGCTGTTGCAGTGAAAGGGATATTGATGTACTAATTAAATCCATTAACCAAAAAAGTGACAAAAGAAATTCAACAACAGCATATAATATAAGTTTCACAGTGGTTATATGTTCGTCATGAACGCTGATGTCTCGCTGTTGGAAGTAACTTTCTTTGTTCACTCTCAGATTGGGTCATTTTAACAGTGTGCCGGTAAATTTTTATTTGGAATATAAATGCATACAAAACCATTTAAAGTGTAGAGGGAACTAACTGTTAAATGGCTTTTTTATTATTAACTGCTCCACTATCTGCTGTCCATTATCCCCAGTGCCTGCCAGACAAACATCTTTATTACAGACAAGCTAATGTCACTTTAGCTTTGAAAAGTATGACATGTATAATGTTCATCCTGCCACGTGCTATGGACATGACATGCCTAAGATACACAAGGTAAACAGGCAGTTGTAATCAGTCGCAAGGCAAATAGCAAATGACAGTCTTCAAGTGTGTAATTTGCTTAACCTTCCCCAAAGGTGCCACTAACAAGTAGAGTTGTGTTTTAGACAAGAACTCAATGGAAGCCTCCCCTGAGCAGATGCTAATGCCAGTATGGCAACACCGCCTCCAGCAGTTGGTTAGTCCAACTTTAGCTTTTGCACATTGAGGATATGAGCGCATTCTCATTACAATCAATACTAGCCACTTTAGCGTTAGCAACAGGGTGTAGGCCAACTGCATTTTGAAGGCAGCGCCTTAACTGTGACCTCCGACTCCTGTGCACAGAAGATGGCAAACCACGCCTTTCCTAATTGGGCCTGGCATGCATGCACTTTTACTTCTGAATTGCATCATAAGGTGTAAAGTATTCATTTGTAAATAGAAAGATGTAATATCAGTGTGGAAATGCAGAAGACTATGTAAGCTATTGTGACAACTAAAAATAAATTCTTCAAAAAAGGCGCAGATTTCAAGTTTAGGTAAGCTTTTCAAAAGTGATATACTTTAAAAGGTACTTATTGTTGCATTGTGACCCAAATACCACACATAACAGGTGTGAGACTGATTCAAAACTAAGCTTACATCGACTTTTAAAAGAATGAAACAAGGACTAGCATCCTTCATGAATAAGTGAAAATATGAAGATTTTTTAATGTTTTGTCTCTTTAGCTCTACTTTTCTGCTCCTCAGTCTCGCTCACTTATTTGACTTTTTAGGATATTCATGTGTGCAGTGTAAGGAGAGTCTGAAGACTGACAGTGGCATAATATGTCTATAAGTAATGGTAAGCCTCTGCTGTATGTTGCCAGTGTAATTACTCTTTACAGAGAGGAAAGACTGTCTTCTTTGGAAACACCATTCACATGCAACTCAAATTGACCATATGGAGACTGGGTAATACCAGTAGCCGAAGCATGAAACCTACTCACTAGCCACATATCATAAACAATGCAAACCACTGGTGATGGCAAACTCCCTTTGTTCTTAGAGCAAGACTGAAGTCTCAATAGGCCCCTCTCAACACATCGCATATGCAAAAGAGCAAGTGGGATTACCTAGGTGCCGTCAAGCAAATGAAGTGAAGTCACTGTTTTGACACATGTATTTTTCATTCGGCACAATTTGTTAGTACCCTGCAACACGATTCACTCACAGCCATGGTTTTGCTACTGGAGGGATTTTTCACCTGGATCCGATGTTGTTTTGCAGCACTTACTGAAATAAGTGATTCTGCAAACATTTTTGGGATGGTAGTCTCAACATTTTTGGGCCTTTTGGCATCAAAATGCACTAACCAACAAACTAAATAGTTAACACGTATCAATCATGAGATCAGAAATGTCATAGTTGACTTTTACCAAAGTCCCTGTGTAATTAAGGATTCCTTAAACATGGGGACCAACAACAAACATAAACAGTATTTATTTATTTTTACCCTGCTATATGTACAGGAGACAGGAGAAGGCTCTGTTGTCAGGTAACAGTGACAGAATGAGCTGGGTTATTAGCTAAAATGATTTCCTGATAAACCATTGGTTCGCTGGAATCTCATTAACCAGCAGGCATGAATGGCACGTGCTGCAGAACACAAGACTAATTGTTCTGATTGTCATCATTGTCCTATTTAAGAGCAATCTGAAACCAAAAGACTCAATAGATAAAAGCTAAAAGAGGAAAAATATATATGTAAATGTGTAACAGAAGAAAACAACTTATTGTATTGGGGTAATAAAAAGTTTAGGACGTCAAAGTGGTCCACTAGTTAATACTGTGTGCTGCAGTTTGGATCTTATAATGACATCCTTCTGTTTAGGAGTGGAAGCCATGACAATCTGATTTTGTTGTTGAATTTATGACCATAATAACTGGTGTTATGGTGTCATTTTCATGTATTTGTCCACTTGTAAACTTCACATTATAACTTCAAAGAGCAATAATGAAGCAGTTCTACCCAGTGTCAGCAAATAAAGGACTGCAAATTTATCACAATTTAGCTACAAAAAACCCACTGAACTATGTGTGAATGTACGCGTTGATACACTCTGAGTGGCAAGTTATGCAAACATTCACTAATGTGCAAGTCCTCTGAAAACCCGTCAGTTCAAACAGCTTTTGCAGAGATAAAGCCAGTGATAGAGTTCGTCAATCAGACTAACGATTGTTGTGCATCAGAGAAAGTGTTTCTTGAGTTCTGATACTGTTAGTTAGCAAAGATCAGTGACAAAAACATGGGAGGATGAGCTGCTCGCTTTTAAGCGTGACTTTACCAAAAGTCCCATATTTGTATTTTATTTTAGTCCAGTGTAGTGGCAAACAGGGATTGCGTGTCAAAAACCGATGCTGGCTGAGAGCTTTGTTGCTTGTGTTTTATCCCTTTATAGTGAAAATGCACATTGTCTATAATCCAGTGTGCTTTTTATAAATTGAAGTTCAGTGCCTTACAGTGAAGCCATTTCACATGTCATGGTTTCTGTGCATCCCAGTGACCTTGAGGGTGGCCGCCTCTGATGTGGCATGGTACATCTTAGTTGCTGGATAGCACTTGCAGCCAATGTTTCACACACACAAACTGATCCCCTTCTCCTTGTGCGTCTGCACATCTCTTTTCTGGACTCCAGTCCCTACTCTAATCCTCTGGACTCAATGCTGAGGCTGCAGCCTGGTAATTCACCAAATCCCCTTCTGCTACCCTCAGCCCATACCTCTTTTCTGATGTCAAGTGCTTCTTGACAGAACACATGCAAACACACATGCTTAGACACAAACAAATACATCTACACAGAAACGTGACAAAGTCATTAAGCATACAGTTTTTTTTTCCAACTTTCCCTTTGAACACTAGCCTTAGTATCTTTCAGGATGAGGTGTCAGCATTTACAGTCTGCATGGCTTAGCTCTGCTTTCTGCCTCTTTTACCATAATGAGCAGCTCTTTACGTTTCCATTATCAAGACTGTCACAGAAAACATCCACATTTGATCGCTGATTTCATCAGACACATTGTTTTGTTTTTTTTTCTTGCAAAACACCAAAGTGCTTCCATTATACCATTAGAGTCCCCGCAAGAACAATGTGTAATTTCAGTCTGCCACCGAGACTGTCTAAGAGCATCAGTTAAGAGTAAAGTGTGGACCCAACTCGTGATACGCCTCAAAATTTTGCTCAAAAAGTGGAGATTACATGCAAAGATACATGATGAAACAGGCAGACGAGAAAATATTTTTCTGCACAACGCAGTATTAAAATGTCAATCTCATTTTGTAATATATATTGTCTTGGCCTCGGAGGTCTAAGACAATGGAACCAAAAGAAAAATAGTATTTAACTAAGGAATATTTCTGCCCTCCAAACAAAGCTAATGTAAGAAGATAATTACAATATACAGGTCCTTCTCAAAAAATTAGCATATGGTGATAAAGTTTATTATTTTCTGTAATTTACTGATAAACATTAGACTGTCATATGTTTTAGATTCATTACACACAACTGAAGTAGTTCA
>JAUMHF010000010.1:12265814-12287871 GCA_032359275.1 Microctenopoma steveboyesi | reverse complement strand
AATGTTTATCAGTAAATTACAGAAAATAATGAACTTTATCACAATATGCAAATTTTTTGAGAAGGACCTGTAATTACTTGAGGCAAAGCACAAGGCATACGATTCACATGACAAACACTTGTACTTTAGTCTTTCCCTGTCCACTGTGACGGCGTCTCCTCACATGCTGGAAGTTAATTGGCATGCCTCAAAATGTGTGTGCGTTGCCTTTTCAATGGTTTCATTTTGTGAGACTGTTATCTGTATAATAAACAGATTTAATCAGCATTCTTCCTGCTCATTTGAAAGTGGTTAAGGAAGGTGCCTGATTGCTGCGATGAAAGGCACAAGTACATTTTAAAGGATGTCTGGCAGGGACCTAAAATGTCCAGCAAGTTCCATCAAGCTGCGGTGAACTTCAAAGGCTGGAAGAGGTGAAAGGTAAAACCATTGAGGAAAACAGATAAGTATGAAGACACATTCAACAGGACACTAAAGGATTTGGCACACATTGACCCATCGACGCATTAAGGCACAATCAAATGGAGGACGACAAAACAGCAGCATTTCAGTATGCTTTGCTACTTTGCAAGAGGTTAAGAAGGGTACTTTGTGCTGGAGTGGTGCACTATCAAAGGCCTCCTCTCTGTTCCTTTATGATTAGTGTGCTTGTTCTGTTAGATGTGATTGGACTAATGCTATAATGCGCTACTGGAGTTAATGGACTGTGGTTACTGTTGCCAAGCTCTGCCACTTGATTCAATTATTCACTTAATATTAGTTGATTAATCTTCCAATTAATTGTCAGGGTCAAAGTGATTGTAACTGACACTTTCCATAGCGGCTGACTCACAGATGGCAGCCGTGTTATACGTCATTCACTGCGGATTTACTCCAACGTGTCTCAAACAAGCAAAGAAGAAACGGTGCACTATTCCAATTTCTGCTCCCAGCATTGTTTAGAACAAGCAGGCTACAGGCAGTACTGTGAAAAGTTATACAAGCAGAAAACAGTAGGAGGGGAAATTAGACTTCTTTTTTAGTGAAATGTTAGTGACAGCTTTATCTGTGGACACTGATATAACAGCTTTACACGACGCTGGTCCCAGGTTTACACACTCTGGTGGCTGTTTTGGTATAGCTGAATTTGGTGAACGGAAAAACAAAAAGGAAGGGACAGAAATGTATTTACAGATCTAGACTCTAGATAAAAGTGTTAAAATGTTTCCACTTCTACTTTTCTATCTTGCGTATCGTTGTACTAAAATTGAGAACCACTTTAATTAAGTGGCTGAGGTCACTTAATTAGTTTGAGCACCTGCCTGGTGGAATTAGCAGACTGAATTAGAATTTCTATAGTTATCAAACCCTGTTTAGTTTTTACTAGCTGGTTCGGTTTTTAAGTAATAAATGTTTTTGAGTGACGTATAAACGTATACATTTGGACAGCTAAGACTGCATTGGTTGGAGATAAACAAAAGAGGTATGGAGTTTCAAAGAAGTGAGATCATCTATTCGTGTTTTTATGTTGAATCAGCATTTATGATCTGATATTGCTGCAACATTATATTACATTACATTAAATAATAGTGTCTTTAACCTATAGTTAAAGTCATGATAAACCAGTGTAGTACTATAAACCCGCTACTGTAGCTTCAAGCAGTCAATTACTGTATTTGCTGCAACTCAAAACTTAACTTGCACAGCACCATTCATTTAGGACATTTCTGAGTAGAAACTGGTGTAAGATTCTTGTAACTGGTGCAGTGTCATGCATTGGGACAGAGCATAAGGAAAAAGGAAGATAAGGAACAATGAGCTGGTACAGGTTAGAGGCAGAGCACGGGCTGCAAACAAAATGTGAAAATGAGTCCTCTGTTGGCACAATGTCACTACTGAGGTGGAGAAAGAAGAAAGAAGACTGACACGTATAAATGAATGTAATATCGTAAGAACACGATGAGCTTTTCCTGATGGCAAAAAGGCTAGTAATGGGATGAAGGGTGCTGGATGGCATCTACTGAATAATTAATAGGTGGACGGAGAACAGAGTAGGGAAGGCATTGATCCAAATCTGTACAAATATCTGCCCTCTCATCACTGCAGCAGCTGTTGTAAGGTTCACGTTTAAACCCATTCACCTACTGAGAGAATGTTTCTGTGTACAAAAAGATCAAAGTCAATCCAACATCGGTTTAACCAGTTTGTAATTGACTCAGTACAGCGCTGACATACTATTGTAGATTTCCTGTAACACTGCTGATCTGATGACTGTAAAACAAAACAAACTGGAGTTTGGGTTTTTGTTAAGGAACTCGAAGGGTCGTGTGTGATAAAGAACAGACTTCGCTCTTTAAGCACCTGTTAAAATATAATGTCCTCTCATCTTTGATTGCAGTTATTATGGACACATAACTTAGTGCTTGATCACTGACATGATCATACTTATGGTCTTGTGTGTAGTGACACACATGCTCTTTGGCTTACACTGCAATGGCCAATTATTTGTTGTGAAATAAAAATGGGCCCATTTGTTTTAGAGCTGGTAATAATTTCTAACTGTGCTTGCCCATAATTACATATGGAATATACCAGTGCACATACTGATAAGTGTAATCAAACCGAATACTTAAACAGATAAAAATACAGATGGATGCAATTGGTAAATAGGTAAGAAGTGAGAGAGAGCAATTACTTTTACTGCAAAGTCTTTATATTGTTTTACTTTAGATTTCCTCAGGAGGGCATTGTTGTAGAAACTCATACCCTCGCACAGACGCCCAGAGAGCAAGTGCAGGTAAGACAAGAACAGCCACTAGAGGAGACAGACCTGTTGCCTGTGTGTGCATGAGCGTCCAATGGAAGTCAGTTTATTAACAGAAATGAGATTCACAGCTCGGCTCAGACGCGAGGTGAGAACCTCAGAGCTCGTTGACCTCATGCTGTTTGCTCATACAGCATGTTGTCACATTAAGTGTTGTGTAATTCTTAAGTGCAGCTTTTTATTTAGAATATTTTGCACATAAGCACAAACTCCACCAATGCTCTGTCCTCTGACTGATGGCTTCTTTGTCTTCCCCTCTCAACGCCTTCCAGTTCTGTTTGCTGTCCCTGGCCCCTCCACCCCTCTCCCTCTTCACAATATCTGTCCTGCAGAGCTCGCAGGGAGAATTAGCCCTTGTTTTGATCTGGTCCTGTAATTTGATATTTATTGTGATTCCAGCTAAGAAGGCATCCATCACGGCAGCCCAACGTCTCTGCTGACATTTTGGAGCAGCAGTGATTAGTTATGCATTTGATCAGACAAATGCCCCCACTTTGTCGCCTCCCTCCCTCCCTCCCTGCCCATCTACCTGCTCTGTGAGTTGCAGTTCCAAACAAGGGCCTCTAATGTTATTCCGCTTGCCTCATTGCCTCTGCCTGTATGCTCCAGCAAGCACAAAACCACCCACTGCCCTGTGAATTCCCAAAATTAACAAAAGGCAAAATGGAGTATTTTGCCCAGTGTAAAACGTTTAATTTAAAGGGGCTGCAGCAATCTTTTAAAAGCTTTTCATTTGCGAGATGAGGGAAAATGTGCATGTTCGCTCTTAACAATAAAAAGTTGTTTTTTTCATTCAGCAACCATATAAAAGCAAATCGGATGTTGTGTTTGATGTGTTTCAAGTACTGATTACATTACATAGCAATTTTACCTATGACAAAAGTGGTGTCATAGCGCACAGAGCAAACACACATAGTTGGCAAATGCTTCTTATCTTAACTAGGGAGAATTATTTTGGTTCACCAAGCCTCACTTATATGTTAAAAGATTTCACTACACAGATCACCTGCCCAGTTAAGCCCATTAGGAGATAAGACAGGTAGATGTGATCATTCCTAGGAAAGAAGTCATTTGGAGGACAAGCTTTGAGTCATTACTCAAATGTTTGGAGAGAAATTAGAAACTGTGCTGATTCAGCTGGGAAAGGTCACGACCCAGTAGATGCCTTTACTATCTCTCTCTACGGACACTGAGCTGTGCCATGACGATCTGTGCCTTCAGGACATACTCGCACATTGAGATAAGGTCCTTAATGGATCTTCCTTTTAAACAATGCCAAAGTCTTACAGATGAGTTTTGATAGACACTACACCCCAGTCTGTAAATGTAGTACTCTAAGCTGAAGTCATTTTAATCACCATGTTTTATTGTCTGCAGTATAGTTGGCAAATTGCAGCACAAACCTCAACACTTGGGAAAATTCTGGACATTCATTAGCCATTGAGAGCACACGAGTCACAACAGTGACTCTTCCCCACTGTACTATGTTTACTTATTTAAATGGCATGCAGTAGGGGGATTATGGACGGTGAGAAGGAGGCAGGGTTTTGAAAAGTGTGACTATCTACTAATTAGCTGTATGACTGAAACACTCAAGGGGAAAGGACTGAGTGCAGTCACAGTACGGTAAATGACAGGCCAGGAGGGGCACCATCGCCTAGTTAAAGAATAACCCCAGCTAATGTGTCGCAGGGGCATGTCAGCATGTAGCAGTGTGAGCTTTCATCTGTACGATTGCTTTATGGAAAACTGGAACAAGGACTGGATGCATCGTAGTGAAGGTGATTCTGACGATAGTGAGAGGTAACGTAGCTGGAACTTTACCTAACACACAGTGTGACGTCTGCCTGTGAATGCATGCCAAGGAGAGGAATGAGAGATGCAGCACAAGTTGCTCCGTCTAACCAACTTTATACCTTTTTAACATACCCAGTGGTATAAACATTACTGTTGCATATTTAGTTTACACTAGAGAGGGACAGGGATATGATTCAACTATGTGATAATGCATGTGTTTAGTCTATGGTCAATGGTGGTAAACTGAGTCTTGTAACATCTAATTTGTAAAAGACCACAATGTCCAATGTACTTATAATATTAGATCTGTTAAAGGGCAGTTTGTAAATATAATTCATTCATGTACATTGTAAGTTTGAGATGAGGCAAACATCACTTTTCATTCAGAGATTTATTTGTTTTTAAATAGTTAATTTATAAAAAAAAGGTTTTAAGAGATGATTTTAATTTTTGAGGAAAAGACGCCACTGTATAAGCACAGAGGTAAAAATGAAACAAAGCCTCTTCATCACACCAAATTGAAGGAGATATTTCTACACGTCGGTTTGACTCAGTTGGCCTTGCCTCTGTTCTCTGCTGGTTTAAATCCCCACATATCTTAATAATGTTCTCTTTTTCTCTCTCTCTCTCTCTCTCTCTCTCTCTCTCTCGTTCCAAATCCCCTTATTCAATTATGGCAGCCTCTAATACATGTGTCAACATGTTTCATTAGTACGTCCTCCTCTCCCAGCAGAGAGATTAGCTCCCCCTTCTTTCTTTTTATTTACTAAATGCAGAAATATCATTTTCTCCAGGACAGAGAAACTGTGAAAGAGAAAAGTGATTATTTTTGTTCATTACATTTCATTTTAGTTGGCCAGTCAGAGCCGCTGCTGCCGCTGCTGCTGCCCCCCAACCCCTAAAAAGACTATTAAATATGCGGCTGAAAATGTACTTATTCAGCTTTTCAATTTTGCTGGAGTCTACATTTAAATGCTTAGAGAACATTAGGGAGAGTGTGGACCCGAGCGTGGTTTTAACTCGTCGCATGGAATGCTTTTATCACAGAGTGAGTATTCATGAGCTTTATGTAATCGAACAATGCTAAGACTGTGGAAATAAGATATGAAACAAGTCTACTTCATCTCAACAAGTGTATATGAGTATATGTGTGTCATAGAACGGGGTGATTAATTCTGTGAGTGTGCAGCCCCTTTGATGTTCCATGTGGTAATTGTTGGAGGTTCTTGGTCCCTCAAGGGATTTCCAGCAGCTTATTGCATTGTTGAAATGAGGAGAAGAGTATAGAGGCTGGTTGTAGGCTGGCACTAGACTAGACGTCACAGTACATGCGTGCTCTACCTGTGACACTGTGACTGTAGAGAGCAAGGGCTCACTGGTCATTATCATTCTACTCCTGTTACACTCATCTCCTGATGGGCCTCATCTCTCCAACCTTCCCTCCTCCGCCATCCCCTTCTCTATTTCCACATATCCCTGTCTTCATCAGTTTCCCCTCACTGCCTGATTTTGTCTCTCTGGTGAGCAGACAAGAACACAGAGAGAGAGAGGGAAAGCAAGCTATGACAAGCACAAGATGAAACGGGTAGAAATGAACAGAGAGAAAGAGGCAGAAAAAGCCTCTCACGCTTGTAATCACAGGCTGTGTTTGTAGCAACAAAATACCGTTGGTCAGCAAATACAAAGCAAATAAACTAAAAACAACATGCCCCATAGTTTATCTGCTGTTCACCCTATTTCACTGCTTCCTTTCTCGCCCTCGCTTCTCTCTTCCTTCAGACTTTTTGCTCTATATTCCTGTACTTCAATGTTTGTTCTCTATTTTTGTTCCAACGAGCTGCAGTGCTCACATTTCTCCTATATTTTGCTGTCTTTATGTGGTCCTCCGTCCCTCCATTTGCATTTTATTTCCTCCATCTTCCTCTTGCCCCCTGTGACCTTAATTACAACATGTAAAAACCTGACCTGGATCCAATTTCCAGTGTCTGACCATGCTGCCCCAAGATTAATGCCCCGTGGGCCAAATTCAATTAAGCTCCCTCCTAAATAAGGACTACATATGGGAAAAAGGGATAAAAGAAAAGGGTCAAACCAAAGGATATTAGACGAAATAGTTGTTAGGAGTTAAGGTTCACACAGTTATGAGGAAAAAAACAGGCAAAGGGCAATAGCTACATAAAATGACCTAATGTGCTCTACTGCACTAAAGGCTAATCTTACAACATGCATTAATGGCCTATACATCAGTGGATCAGTCATTATTGACATATCAATCGTTATTAAAGAACTTGTGAAATTACATTTTATCATTTAAGGATTAGTATGAATTACACAATAAGACGTCAGTGAAAGCACCAGTTACCTTTCTGTTACCTGTCAGTTAAACACCCGCAGGACACAGGCTTTAAACTAAAACTGTAAATGAAAACAGTAATTCACAAGAACAAAGTGCATCATAAATGTTTTATTAATGTCAATAGCTCTCAAATTTTAAAAGAACTCATTAAAGTTGTCCAGTACATCTGAATCTCCGAGGTGCAAAATTTCCCTTTAGACAACAATGGCATTTTAAAATATTTAATAGCAAGTATGACCTTTGTCTGCCTTATATTTACTCCTATCTCCAGGGTAAGGGAAATGAAGAGGAGGAGTCCTACTTCAGTCTGTGCTTCATATTTAGTATAGCATTCATTTACTGCTACTTGACTGGAGTTGATGTATTTCCGATCATTTCTCTACTCATGGTGCATTTTACTGTCCAGTATATTGCAAATGTGGCTGGTGAAGTGAAGAGTTCCTTATAAAAATACTAACCAAACAAAAACAACTAAGCTATACATTTCACTGGATTTACTAGATTCAGGTCATGTTTCAGATTCAGATCCATGCTCCTGGCACATTTCCTGTCCTATTTTGTTCCAGGTCAATTTGAGCCCTTACAGTTTTGAGATGTTAAAGCTTTGTTTTTATACAAATGTTATTATTAAGTTGTTAGGTATGTGGAAGAATCATTTCGATGATGTCAGGTATTTACATCTTAAATTTTTGTTATAACAGATTTCATTCTTGCTGCTGCTTCGGTTGGGACTATTAGAATAAAAAATACATTGCTCACACTCAGTGGTGCATAAGGTTATAATTGAAGCTACAAAGTGAGCAAATAGACACCACTGAAACACACTGATATTAGCAGTTCATTTTGTACTGCTATAAGACAAAAATACATATATTTGCTACCATAGCGATGTTGCTCTGAGGGTGGCAGTGTCAGTTCACCAATGTAGTCCAGGAAAACATATTTCCAGCAGCCTACAACTCAAATTGTGATACACCAAGTTTGATAACCTTCTGACTTTTTTTGGTGTCATTCTGTAGTTGTATTTTTTGTTTTGCTGTCAATCTGGATGAGCCTCCATAAAATTGAATGGATTTTCACTATTTGTTTACATAGTGCAAATGGGTAAACCCTAACAATAACCATCCTTTTGATTGCTATAAAGGTTAGTTCAGACAATCACACCACCTCAGAATGTATAATAATTTAATACTTTAGCTTTAGGCAACATGTTTGCAATCCAAAACTTTGATTTAAAATATTGATAACTGTTAATGTTGAACTCAATAACTGCCTGTAAATGTAGTTAAAAGAGTGCATAACACAATTTGATCCATATCTAAATGAATGTGTGAGGATGGCTAAAAAAAAAAGCTGAATTAGATTACACAGTACTGATTTTTATTTACACATTTGTAATGCAACACACATTTCGCATTTTAATATTACACAAATAAAACCAAATTAAATGTTTTTAAATGACGTAATTTAGGGGAAAAATCTGTCCAAACCTGACTGACACTTTGTCAAGAATTAATTGCCCCCTGATAACTGATAACATTTGTGATAACTGGCAATGACACTTTCACATCACCATAGAGCAGTGTTTCTCAATTAGTCGGGGTGTGAGCGGTGGACAAGGGAGGCGCAAGATGCACGAGAATCCATTATTTTTAAAAATTATTTTTCCATGCCGGAATGCAAAACCACCCCCAGTCGCTAAGTGGCAGCAGTACTCAAAATAATCAACAGGCTGCCTGTTTAACCGGACAGAAGTAGACCGACCCCAAACACAAACACACACAGGTACCCCCAGTGCACAGCGTGAGAGCGCTGATGGAGGAGTAGCGATCACAACGTTTATGACATTTAAAGAATATTACAGAAAATATGTACGTTGTGTCGAGTATCGTCAACAGTCTGGTCATTTTGAATTAGAGGAATTTTTGCCTATTTTTTGTAGAATCATGGTTTTTTAGCCACACTGCAAAGCTTTATTTTGTTTTTTTCTTATTAGCCATTCATGGCTGGTGGTGCTGGTGTGTTTCAAGCTGCAATCTCAGTTCGAAGCAACAACTTGATGATTGGACTTTCTCCTTCCGGGTTTTATAGTGGGACATAGAATATTTGAAGCTGCAAAGCCAGTCACTCCTGGGACTTCACTACTGTTTGAAGTTTGTTCTGTTTGTGGATAAAGGTTCTCACCGTGGCTCACTGGAATCACCAAGTCTTAGAAATAGTTTTAGCTTCAGTTTGTCAGACTTCTATTTAAGTGATTTCTTGATTTAGGGCCAGGCAGGTTCGACAGTCGTTTTCTCTTGCTAAATGAAATCATATTTTTTTAAACTGCATTTTATACTTACTCAAGGTATTAGTGTAATATTACAGTTTCTTTTATGATCTAAATCATTTGAGAAAAATCTAATATATGTGTAGCAAGGTTTTTCACAGTGTACATAAGATGCATTTTAAGATCTAATTTAAATTCTGGATGTTAACTTCTGGTGCGGTATATCTTCAGCAAAACTAACTAATCATCATGAAAATCACAGGTTTGACTTCTGCTTGACAGTTTTAAAATATGTCATTCCTTTGTGAGTATCAGATTTAAGGTGGTTGATCATTTGAATTTCTGAAGGACTTGGACAGTGTGCTCTTTGTCCACTTCAATTATCATTTCTTTGCCCTTTCAATGATATTTTCAATGTTGGGTTTGAGATTGGATTACACTCAGCGAGACCCTAAAATGACAAGCTTGAACCACTTTCTTAGTTCTCCTGGGCTTAGTGAAGTTGGCATTCATTTTATTTTTTTGTAGTTTTATATTTCCCCCCTGGCCTTGAAAGCAATTTGTGTGACAAACAGGAGTTGGTTATATTGTATTAGATTATGCATACCTAAAGAAATAAAATGAACATGAAGAAAAAATGTAAGTAGCATGACATAAGTCTCCACTGATTCGTACCTATTCTTAAATAATACTATATATTTTATTGAGTCGCTTGGGGAAATTCTTTGTAGACAGGCTGCCCCTGTGAGGCACCAAGGTTTAGATTGTCAGTGCCTTGTCCAAGGACACCTTGACATGTAGCCTGCCGAGACTGGGAAACAAACTGCTTACCCTCGGATTTTAAGACCACTGCTCTATTCAATGTGCGATCATGCCACCCTTAGAATGCTGTAAGATACATTATGTGGTTTCTTAGGTGACATTAAAGTTGAAAGGTTTTGGATTTGGGCCTCCTAGATTCTGCTTTTCATACAAAATGGGGCTGAAACATAATCCTCTTGCTTTGACTAAAGACTGTCTTTATTTGCTGTTTGCAATATTGTGCCATTTTCTTTTCCTGCTAGGAGGATACAGCACACATTGTGTCATACCATGCACAATGCCATATGGTGACAATCTGTGTTTTCATCACAAATATACAGAAGGGGATTTCAGAACCTACCCACACCATTTATATTCTCCACGTGGATTCTTCTTACAGTCAGACATATTTGATTCAAGCTTGGCTGATTGGCTGATCAGATAAAGAGGGGACTCTATAGAAGTCTTTTATAATTGTGATGTGATAGATTGGTGCTGGCGACCTGCTGAAAGTGTCCAGCCCTCAGCCCCACAAGTCTTGATAAGTGAGTACATATATTACATGAACTGATGGTTAGATCATTAAAATTACAAGATATATAATTTTCTAACTGTCTAGGTGTGGCAATAATGATGATTTAAATGGTTTAAGCTGTGACATTCCTATTAGTGTATACACCTCTCACCAAAGATCTCCCATAAGTCAAGTTTTACATTTATACTTATGTTTATACATTTATCACATTTATGCATCAAATTTGTTAATGAGAAATCTATTATTTTCTGTCAGCTTTGATAACAAAGGGAAGCACCATGAGCTGAAGGGCTGGCAAGATGTTGGGCATGTTTGGCCACATATCTTATCTATTCACCATTCCACTTCAAATCCCTGCTAGTACCAATCACTCAGTCATAACTAATAAGCAGCTGCTTCTCCTCCTAACAAATCCATATAGATTCACTTTACAAATAGAAACATCATCATTCCTTGTTGACTGCTTGAGTTGATTTGAGTGATATTTGGGCTCCTGGGAAATTGAATTTCACGACATCATATATAGTATTACGGTGTTAAAGGATAAATCAAGAATGGCTAATCAGAATCCCTGAGCTCCACAACTCTGGTTGTTTTCCAGCCAGCACAGCTTTCGTTTGGCTAAGAGCTAATTCAGCTTTACAGAAATGAGTAGGAGGTAGTCAGAGGCAGGGGTAGTGAGAAAACAAGCAGGACAGTGGCTTTTGAGGACTAGGCTAGCCATCCCTGGTATAAATGTATCCATGGTTAGATTACAATAAACAGGGCTTCACTGATAACACATCCACAGTCTTTACCTGTTCATTGTTTTATATGTTCTGTAAATGCTTGGTTAATTGAGTGGTGCGGACAACATGAGGGCCAACTAAATGTAGATTATTGGTAAAGACTGAACTGTAATTCCACTGTTCCAATATGGAAATAGTCTATTTGTCCATTTGGGAGCCTGGCATTCTTAATATTAAAACAGTATTGCTGTTATGTGGTAATGTTTTTTAATGAATACCTTGTTACGTGAATTAAAATGAAAACAGAAACTGTAGCATTTCTGCTAGACATATTTGCATTAGATTATTCAGCATTTCAATTTAAATTCCGTTCAATCAAATAAAAAGGTAGCTAAAGCAGTTGAAATATAGAGGAGTCTCTCCGGGTGTTTATGAATTAAGAATATCTTTAGCATCTGTATGAGATGTTTAGAAACTTGGAAAATCCTGGAATCTTCCATCCCTGGGAATGTCAATGGGAGCGCCAAGCTTAAGGCATCTGATATAGCTGTGGCTGGAGTGGGTGAGAGCTCATAAAATATGTGCATAAAATATTGTAGTGAGCAGAATAACATTAGGGTCAATCAGACACTTCTGTGCTTCTTATACCAATGCTTACCATACCTCTACTATCTATATCAGCCACTGTAATATAGTCAGTATTACTATAGTCTGTCACGCAGAAGACCGGAGTTCGATTCCCAGACGGTGGAGCTCTCTTAAGGCGGCCTGGCAGCTCAATGGGAGGAGCATCAGACTGGGAAGCAAAAGGTGGCAGGATCGACTCCCAGCTTTTCCCCCCGTACCAGGTGTGTCCCTGAGCAAGACATTCAACGCTAGCTCCCTGACCGCCCTTGTGGCTGCCCAATGCTCCCCCCAAGGGGGATGAGTCAGACGCAGAAGACAAATTTGATGATTCTTCTTCTTCAAAGGCATGAACAAAAAAGCAGAATATTATGATGGGAATAGAAACCTTTCACTGTACAGTACCTTGATGATGTATGTTGTGATTTTGCACTATATAAAGCTGAATTAAGAAAAACTAAATTTAGCAATTCCTGCAGAAATTGCGTGGTAGAGCTGATTAATGTTAAGTCCATCTGACACCACCAAGTTGCACCTCAGATTGTCCATGATCTCAGTTTTGCCCTGGTCAGGATCTGGAAGGAGACACCCGAGGATAATATCCGTCATCTCATAAAGGAGCATGCAACGACATTGTCAGGCATGCATGCAAGCACATGGGGGGCATTCACAGTTACAAAAAGAAGAATCCATTTATTGTCATTGATACATTTTTACATGTTACAACGAAATTTGGTCTCTGCATTTGACCCATCCCTCCTTGGGGGGAGCAGTGAGCAGCCACAGGAGGCGCTCGGGGAGCTAGTGCTGGGTGTCTCGCTCAGGGACACTCCTGGTGTTGGGGGACGTACTGGGTGCCTCAGCTGGGAATCGAACCCGGGGCTCCTGTTTCCCAGCCCTCTGCCTTAACCACTACTATTTCATTTCAGCAAATGGGACTAGCCTGACACATCAGTTTTTCAGTTTAAATTCCTTGGTGACTTGGAATAAAGCTTAGGCTTACCCCTCGGCAGGCTAATCTTCAAATTATGTGGTATCTGTTTGTTCTTAACACATCACACATTTCATATCAGTAAGGATTACCAGTAGGGATGGGCGATATGGCCTAAAAATATTTTTGCAATATTTATTTTAAGCTCTATCAGGATACACAATATATATCTCAATACTTTAAAATATCTCCCAAACAATGTATTATTGCTAAATTCAGCACTTTATTTAACAATCTAATTATTTAAGCAAAGTTTTACAAAACATATCTAAAGTGGGAAGTTTCAATGTTGTCACAGTTACTTTAACAGTTACCTGTTAAATTTACTTATTCACTCACAACTTATATTCACTTTTTGTCCAGCAGTTCTATCAGCTCAGAACTAGCAGAAACTAGTGGAACCCAGGTACAGCCATCTATTGTCCAGAGAAGTCTGGACAGAAGTGGTCTTCATGAAAGAGTTGCAGCCAAAAAGCCATTACCTTAGATGTGGAAACAAGGCCAAGCGACTCAAGGATGCACGGAAACATATACTCTGGGTGCAGAAAAAGGGCAGCAGGTGCTCTGAACTGATGAGTCAATAAGAAGTCCTGAAAGTGATGTTATGGACCCCACAGAGCACTGATCTCAACATTTTTGAGTGTCTGGGATCACATGGAGAGACACAAGGATTTGAGGAATCCTACATACATTGAAGATCTGTATTTAGTTCTCCAAGACTTTTGGAACAACCTACCTGCTGAGATCCTTTAAAACCAACCAGAGGCCTGTGAGCTTGAGTCTGGGTCCTGGGTCCTGCGCAGTATCTTAGCTTTTCCTTGTGCTCTTCTGGACAGAGATCTCAGATGTCATCCCGGGATCTGTTGATGCCACTTTACCAGTTTGGGCATCACTGCCCCAAGTCTTTCAGTTTTTAACTTGGACCAGTGTTACCTTCACTTTCCACATCTTTTCTAGCTCTTCTCTCAGCCCTTGGTATTTCCCGAGCTTCCTTCTTCCTGATGTTACTGTCGCTTGGGATTGTCACATCTATCACTACAGCCTTCGTCCTCTGCTTGTCCAGCACTAGGTCTGGTTGATTAGCCATTGCCAGTTTGTCAGTCTGTATCTGGACTCCCAACAAGATCTTAGCCTTATCATTCTCAGCCACCTTTGGAGTTGTCCCCCACCTTCACCTTGAGACTTCCAGCCCATACGCAGATGTTCCTGTACACTATGCCAGCTACTAGGTTATGGGGTTCCATGTATGCCCTGCCTGCTAGCATCTTGCACCCTGCTGTTATGTGCTGGATTGTTTCAGGGGCATCTTTGCACAGACTGGACCTGGGGTCCTGCCTTACCCAACATCTAGACTAACAGAAAAACAACTAGTAGCTCAATGTTCCAACATCCCTAAGAAACAACTGCTATCCCAACTGGAGATCAATAAAGTACAACACAGATGCTACGACAAGGGGGACCCAGAATGACAGGTCGGAGGGTAGATATCATCATCATCCCCACACTCGGAGATTGGGTACCAAGCCCCAAGTGCAAGAAGCACTAAAAGCAAAAAAGTTACCTGCACTCCATGAACACCAGGCAGCATAGATGAACCAGCTGCTAATGGATGGGACACAGAATGAATGCTTGGAACTATACAAGAATAACAGGACTCTAATCCCTAGTAGCACCCCGAAGACAAAACACCCAGGCACAAACAGAGCAATACAGTACATGCAGTTTAATGCAGCGAGGAATGTACAGATCTGTACATAGAAGAAACTAAACATCGGCTCCACAATTGCATGGCTCAACACAGAAGAGCCACCTCATTAGGACAGGACTTAACAGTTCATCTACACCTCAAAGACAAAGTCCATTTGTTTGAGGAAAATGAAGTCAGAATTCTAGACCGGGAAGTTGATTGGTTTAAACGAGGTGTGAAAGAAGCAGTTTGCAAGAAGAGAGTTACAGACTTTGGAATGGGGCAAACATCAGCCACCTCCTCTACATGGATGACATCAAGCAGTATGCCAAAAGTGAACGAGACATCAATTCACCGATCCACACCACAAGGATCTACAGTAATGACATAGGAATGTCATTCGGGCTGGATAAGTGTAGTCGAATGATAATACAGAGGGGGAAAGTAGTCAAAACTGAGGGGATCCTACTCCCAGAGGGCAACATAGCAGACATTGAGGATAGCTACAAATATTCCTCGGAATCCCGTAAGAAAATGGGAACCTTGAAGAGGCCACAAGGAAAGCAGCAACCACCATATACCTCCAACAAGTAAGGCAAGTGGTGAGAAGTCAGCTGAATGGGAAGAACACGATCCGGGCAATTGCCAGTAATCAGATACCCCACTGGCGTTATAAGCTGGCCAAACGAGGAGATGGAAGCTACTGACATCAAGACAAGGAAGCTCCTCACAATAAATGGCAGCTTTCCCATAGCAGGTAAACAACAAAAACTGACCACTGTGTCAGAAGAATCTATAAAATACCTAACGATTACGCAGAATAAACACTCAACAAAAGATGAAGCTTTTGGTTTGTGAATGGGGTCTGGCCGTCTTTGGTAGGTCCACTTCAAACCGGGAAAAGGATTGGTTGAGTTCCTAGTCATAGATCACCTCCCACAGCTCTGGGACTGGTCCTGTAACTGGTCACATGCTGTACAGCCATCCACACTTGCCTGCTATACTTACTGTCCAGGTGTTCCTCTATCTTCCTCCTATAATCTGCCCTCCCGGATGCCCCTCTTCTATGGGCTGTGCTGTAGAGCAGCGGCCCCCAACCCCCTGGGTCATTTGGTACTGGGCCGCACAGAAAGAATAAATAACTTACATTACTTCCGTTTCATTTATTTATTTTGAAAAATTAATTATTTTCTGTTACATCCGTCTATATCACGCGTTCCCGGTCACGTGATAGGTTACCGCTAAAATGAAACTTAACAAAATAAGGAAAAAACAAACGTTTTTGGAAGGTTTCTTTGCCAAGGGGAAAAGGCCCAGCCAGGAGACAGAAGAGGAGCCTTCAACTTCCAAGAAAAAGAATGCTACATTTAATAGACAGTATCAGGAGTCCTACTTAAAAGACGGACTTATCCCAACGGGAGATTCCCACGCATCATTGGAAAAGGAAGTACACTGGACATAGGCCACACACTTCGGGTGTCATTGTCTCCTATCATCCTAGATGGGAACGCCTGGTTGCAGAAAAACAAGCTCAGGGCTCCCACTGATTCAGCATTGTGGTGAGTCGGGTCTTTCATGCACTTTGTATTTGCGGTGTATTTTATTTTGAAGGCATGTTTAAATGTTACCATAGTGACCAGAAAGTGTTGCGGGCAGAGAGG
Organism: Microctenopoma steveboyesi; assembly: GCA_032359275.1. Taxonomy (NCBI): domain Eukaryota; kingdom Metazoa; phylum Chordata; class Actinopteri; order Anabantiformes; family Anabantidae; genus Microctenopoma; species Microctenopoma steveboyesi. Next base: position 12,271,619 of record JAUMHF010000010.1, on the reverse strand, counting down.
ACGTTGCTCACGTAATATCTCGTGTTTATTATTATGTTTACAAAATACCACAGTTTTCATGCAGGTCATATAATTTTTTTTGTATTTATCCGCCACACCTTAAAGGCCGGTCCGTGAAAATATTGTCCGACATTAAACCGGTCCGTGGGGCAAAAAAGGTTGGGGACCACTGCTGTAGAGGGCTTTGTCACCAGACCTAAGACCAGTGCTCCTCTCTCTTTAAGCAGCCCCTGGAATTCCCTGGTCAACCAGGGCTTCTTACTGGGGTAGAACCAGATACGTTTATCCTCTGTGTCTGTGCAGTTCCTAATATAACATAGCATATAGCTTAACGTTATGCTGTCACTAAAACCTTTCAGGTCTGAGTGTACTGAAACAGTCCTGCAGGTGCTGAGAGGCTCCATCTGGCAAAGCTTTAATTGTCCTTGTGGTGTTAGGTGCAATTTTCAGTGGGATGTAGACTTTAAATCCACATGGTTAAAGTCCCCACCAAAGATATGTACAGCATTTAGGTATCCAGTATCCTATACATTTTAAGACAGGTGTACAAGAAAGCTAAAGTAACCAGGGATTTACCGCGATATATAAACAAATTTTGTTTATATTCGCCAGACTAGAGTACAGTAGATTTACTGGAAAATACTAATACAGGAGGAGGGCGGGAAAGAGAGGTAAAACACAGTTCTACAGGTTTTCTTGGCCAGAACAGTAACAGACTCCAGGCTCTGTCTACAGTCACTGTGTTTGTACACCAGCTGATATTTACCTACCCACACACAACCTCTTACTAGAGTCACTGGTCCTAACATCGCGCTGTAGCCTGCTACCTGTGTAAGTAAGTGTGTGTGCTAGACTCACTTGAAATCAAGTGAGTTGTCAAAGGTATTTAAAGGTGGTGATAGTCTCAGCTAGTCAAATGGAGCAGGACAAGTCATTCCAGCAGCCAGGGACAACAAAGGAGAACAGACTGGAATGGGATTGGAGACCACGTGAAGTGGGAATATTTAGTCTCCTCTTATTTGCAGATCTGAGAGGCTGTGCAGTAGCTTACTAATAGTGTGTAAATATAAGAGGATGCAACTCCATTTACAGCTCTGTAGGTGAGTGTCAAGGATTTAAACTTGATGTAAGCAGCTACTGCCAGAAGTTCCAGGCAGAAGAGAGTTACAAAAGTCGAGTTTAGAGATGACCACTGCCTGGATGAGGAGCTGTGCAGGCTGTTCTGAGAGAAAAGGTCTAAACTTACCAATGTTAGATAATAATTGTGGTTTTACTATATTTGCTCTTCTCACAATTATGCCAAAATAGGTTGTTATGACTCTGTCTCTTGAGTTTCTTGTATTATTATATTTATGTATAAACTGTCATTTAGTTTTAATAAAATCTCTTCATTGCTCAAAGGAAAAATACACAGCACCCACTCATTCTAGGCTTCTGTCTAACTGGCTGAGGAGAGTGTGTGAAGCAGATTCAGGCTGCTGTAAAGATCCATCCATTTTAGACTGCTGCTGTGTCAGGAGAAATTCCTGCCTGTGCGAGGACTTCTGTCACACTGGCCTAATGTCTATGCAGTTGCTTCGCAGGTTTCAAGCCAGACGACCAACTAGGCTCAAGCCAGGCTGGGTCATCTAAATGGTGCAGGTTACACAATGATGACATTTTTACCTGGATATAAAATATAATGTTTAGGAATAAATCTTTACATCCAAAAAAGTTATATTTGAAACTTGATAATAACAGTTTATATTAAAAGTTTAACTGGCATTATTCCGGTGTATGTTTATTTTGACAATTACAATTAAAACTGGCAATTACAAGCTTTAATGAATGCCACCTATTGAAGTAGTTTTGAATGTGTATTTTTTTACTCGATTGATTTGAATCTATTTTTATTTGGTGTAATATGAGATTTAATTATCAGTAATTATCACTGGTGGTAGCCTCAGTGGTAGTTACACTACCATTATATCAGCAGAATCTTATTGCTGTCCATTGAGATTACTAAAAATCAGCACTGCCATCGATAGACCACCTGTGTCAGAAAGAAAAGCAGCTTTACGAGAACATGATGGAAGGTTCTCTTCCCCAAATAGACGAACAGAGGGCCACAGTTGTAATCCAAACATTTTTACAGTAAAGCAGTGACTTATGACTTTCAGTTTTTCATAAGCTCTGTGAAAAATGCAATATTTGGATACAATTTCTTTCAACTTTATTTTTGTTGTCTTAATCAGTAATTAACTGAAGATAAATTTAAAACACTTTACACTGTTTAAAGCATTACATGTAGTCACCTTGAGTGACAGATATTTTTTATGATTTCTATTTTACATGTGTGAAACCTTTACCGCAATCTATAACTCCAACAGCATCATAGCTTGGTCATTTAACATTGGGTTGACACACTTCACAACACTTTTTATTTCTTGTAAAATCACACTATAAAGCACTTTTGATCTCACATTTGTATTCAACTTCACTAAATACCCGAGTGTGTTATGTGGATTTCATAACCTGCCCTCAGTGAGCTCAGACAGATGGCTATCTTGACCTGGATCTAGTCTATTACATTTGAGGTTGGCTATTCCCTTAATTTTACCTCCATTATCACCAAGAAGATCTACATTAAATCTGCCAAGAGACAATCTCAAATAGCCTGGTTAAATTCTCAGTAAGCATTGTGCTAAGAGAAAGAGAAAGATGTGTTGTCATTGGAAAAGGAAGTTTTTTATTTATTTAAAGGGACCTTTAATTAGTTTGTTAAAGCTAAAACAGCTTCAGGGTTGCATATGCTTTTTAGAGAGCTACGTAAACACAGTGGAAACTGTGAACTAAGTACAGTCTATGAATATTTCACACTGTACACTATCGAGATCTCATTTGCTTGTAGTTACATGGTTTAGACATCACTATAGCACACTGTGAAGATAAACTGATATCTGGGCTGACTTTGCAGTGCATGCAATTGCATTTTAAAAGACAAATTATATATATTTAATTGTGAAAATCTGTACACAGTGTCTAGAGAACATCCTGTGTAGTCACTGACATAGAGACATGCACCAATATAACAATGTCTGACCATATTTTCTATAAAATTAAGTAGAAAACTGCTATAGTGCTGCACTGAGGGCGAAAAAGGAAATCATTGTGATGCAATAAAACATTGTGAATGCTCAAAATGCATTTATTTGAATTGCTCTGTCATCCCATCACAATAAAAGATTCACCACATCAGTGTAAACATCAGAATTCTTTCATTCTAACTTTTAGTAGCTTTTTCTATACTGTAATTTTATTTCAATAGCACAGTACAAAATACGAAATATAAATTAATGAAGACTAGAGGGGTTACAATCATATATTCTTTATTCTGACAATAATTAATCCAGTACAACCTTGTATTGCTGCAATACAGATTGGGACTTTTAACTTCAATAATAAATCTTTAATATTTGGAGGTAATTCCTTGCTGCAACAAATACAAATGAAATCCATTTGTCAAAAGATCCATATTCAGGTATTTCATTTGTTCCTATACTGCTGATACCGAACACGAATAATGTGATTTGAAACTAATATTTTATATTTAAGTGTGTGTTAAAGCTCACTGGTTAAATAAGCACGGCAAGCAAGTAAAAATGGTTTCCTACAGTTGTAAATGTAATTCATAATTTTGATATAAACAACTGAATAATGAGAATTATTGTTAAGGGAGTACAGAAAGGCCCGACACAAGTATTCTTAAATGTTAATCACTGTTTCATTGTTCAATGTAATCTGCTGCTTTCCAAGCACGCCACCCGGCGTGTGGGCTTGGCAGCAGTCTTCCAGGCAGACAGATAAAGATCAGCAGTGACTCAAGCCTGGGGTTTGTCCTTCCTACAGCTGTGAAGGACAGCCTTGGGTTGGGGATGAGACCGACATTGATTTTCTTGGCTTGGTTATGTGATGGCTGAGGCACCTGCCTCTGATCGTTAACATTGACCAAAATCTCTTTTTTGTTAAAAACATGGCTATGCTGACTTTCACAGATACCTGCATGTGCGCTCACACACACACACACACACACTGCCACACAGATTTGAGAAAGGATGATGCCTGCAAAGCTGAAAGGTGGCTAAATTCTCCAATGAAAATCATCTAATTCGCTAACATGTCACACGGTCTCGCCTTTACCAAATAGGTTTATTGATTTCTCTCTTTCAAGATGTTTTTTAGCCTGTCCATTGGCAACAAACACTGTATTAATTCTGACTACAGGTTGATCAATATAAATGGCTGGCCAGGCAATGTTGGATGAAACAAGTATAATTAGCTACTTTATTAATATTAATAATACAGTATACATATGTATCCAACAATTATTTAGCTTATTTTTTTACGTATTTAACTTGCTGGAGTAATACCAGAGGGGGAAAAAGAATAATAAAACAAATACTGCAGTAGTGGTACAGCTGTCAGCTGAAATTAGAGCTCCACTGAAAGCCTGAGATTTTTTTATTTTACGTCAGTTTTGCAGAAAGTATTTTACAACAGAGAAAAAGAAAGAGTGACATGAGCACTGATGCTGCTCAGCTTATTATATATTAAATTCTATATATTATCTATTTATTTTTATCTATTCTTAAGGCTCATCTGTTCCTTTTAAAAAAGTTTGCATTTCAGTCATCTTGCTTGTTCCGACCCTGCTGCTTGTTAGAGCCCAGTTGACAGGATGTGCAGAGCAGTGCCCTTGACTCAATGAACGGGAGACGCAGTTTCAGATGTTGACATCAGGGCGTGTCTCTGGGGGGAGGATTTTGATAGATAGGCACTTTATTGTCATATTTACCATTCATCTGGTATGTTTAGTCATCCTGTTGTGTGTTCTTCTCACTACGTGTGTGTGGTTGGCCCAGTTTGTAATGGACTACAGACAGGGATCAGAGCTAAATAGCAGTGGGTTGTAGAAGATTTTATAGGGAGGCAGAGTAAAGGCTGCATAAAGATGAAGGGATTAGGGTTATGATTCATCTGCTGGTGGCGGTGAATGTCTGTTGGGGATATAGAAAAATATTATGCCTTTGTGCTGAGCCGCATAGCAGCAATGAACTGATAGTTAAGTTAAAAAGTGGATACTGTGCAATAGAGAGGAACAATTTCCTCCTAAAATGAGTTGTGATTTGGAGCCGTGGTTTTCAATAAGTCTGATTGACACTATATTTGAAATCCACACCTGTTTGCTATGCTACCGAAAGTGGATTGCTTTTGTGAAATGTGGATGTTGAAACTGCATGATTTTCTTTAAATCTAGTCATATCAAATAAAAGCAGGAAATGTGTGTAGCACATGTGCAACAATGTGCTTACTGCATGTAATATCAGTGAGATTTTGGCCTGTAGATTCATAAATACTGTGATAAATAAAATCCTAAAAGCAAGCCTGCCTCTTATTTTCATTTTACAGTAGTTGTGGGTAACAGTGTTCAGCCACCTATACAAACTGAAACTTCTTGTGCGTAGAGTCATGGCTGAAGATACTTGTGGCAAGTAATGCACAGCTTCTTTGCCACTAGCACTTTTATCACTTGATATGGTGTGTCTCTGCTTTTACAGATGTTATTAAAATACAGATTTTCATATTACAGTGGAAAAAACATGTACCAAACTAAATTTATAGTATTTTTTGAGAATGATAGTGTGTCTTAAAAAAGTAACAGTGCTATATTCACAATCTACCCTTCATTTCTAAAATCCTCGAAAAGGTGGTTTTGAAGCAGCTCTGTGACCATCTGCGTATGAACGAGCTCTATGAGGTATTTCA
>JAUMHF010000010.1:12221263-12265714 GCA_032359275.1 Microctenopoma steveboyesi | reverse complement strand
TACCTGCTGTTCTTTTCTCTCTCCTCTGTCCACTAACCCCAACCGGTCGAGGCAGATGGCCGCCCACCCTGAGTCTGTTTCTGCTGGAGGTTTCTTCTTCTTAAAGGGAGTTTTTCCTCTCCATTGTCGCCTCAATGCTTGCTCAAGTGGGACTGTTTTTTTTCTCTGTATATATTCATATAATGTGTAAGGTCCTAATCCTTACACCTTGAGATAACTTTTGTTGTAAAATGGCGCTATATAAATAAAATTGAATTAAATTGAATTATATTAAGGTGTATTGATCTTTGTGAACTTTCCAACTGTTAAAGTTACATGAACTATGGTACATTTTTTACAATAGAAATATAGGGCTAATTTCACCACTGATAGTAAGTAACTAATATTAGCATGTTGGAATTTAGCAGTAGAGAAGTATGACAAATAAAAAAATGTACACACCATATTATGGTTAATGTAACAAGTGGTCCACTGATCCAAAGTTCACTAAAAGCCAGAGTGGTCTTTCTGAATTTCCCTACACTACTCAGCATCATCAAATAAAAGAAAAAACAACTTGACTTTAAATTGGGATGATGATAATTGATGGGATAAATCAGAGGTAAGGGACTGGTGCCTAAGTTTACAGTTATAGAAGAAAGGAAGCTCTCTCACTACCAGTAAAGGTCAGAACATTTACTGGCTACCTCACTTGTTCACTTCCTTTCCCACTTGTGAACTTTGCTTTAACACTTTTTTGCCACGGACAGTCCTCACTGGGAGACTGCAGAAAGGTCAGGTGAACATAACTGTGTGGGATAGAAAATGGAAAGACTAGAGCTTGGTGTGTAGTTTAAAAAAACATATCTGGCTGCAGAAATGACAAATTGTGTACATAAAAAATATATTCACCAAATAATAGTATATGTAATAAAATAAGTACTTTCTGTGAAAAACATCAAATGGACAAAAGGTCAGAAGAAGTTTGACGTCTCTTATATCAGACAGCTGCTGTGTGAATTGTATCTGTGCTGTAATTTGAAAATATCAAAAATAACATCCAGCAGTTAAAACAACAATAAAGCAATTGTAGACATTTCCATAAGACAAAATATAAGTTCAACTGCAGCCCTTTAAAAGAAAACATCTCAATGCCAAACAATGGGAATGTCAGCAGAGTGGTGATGAGAAACTCTGCACATTCGACAACACTTTCACCTTGAAGTGTTAGTAAATGGAAATAACACATTTTGCTTTTGTAACTTTGACCAGCAAACACATTTCCAACAGAATCAGCATGTTTCTTCTGTTTTTTTCTTATTTGTGCTGAAACCAAGCAGAAGGGATAGCAGAAAAGTGTTACCTTCAGCCCCTGAGTCAGGTCGTCGGGGTCAAAGGTGGTCAGAGGTGAAGGTCCAGGACGTGAGCCATAGGACAGGACAAGGGGTGGGACACATACATTGGTGGTGGTCACAGATAAGCGCAAAGACATGGCAGCAGGGCGAGGGAGGAAAAGCAGGAGGTACAACCATAAGAAATGCACAGATGTGGAAGGAGAGGGTAAAAGGGGGCAGGAGAGGACATTGCAAAGGGTTGAAAATGCGAGGGAGAATATAGAAAAGCAATGGAGGGAAATGGCACTGGAAGGAAGGTAAAAAGCAGAAAAGGAAATTGTGAAGGAAAGCGGCAGTTTTGAAGGGCTGAGGGCTGAGTCACTTCCTCTTGGAAAAAAAACAAACAAAAAACCAAACCAAAGTAAAACAGGAATGAACCCATACCTTGGTCGTTTAACGTCAGGTGCGCCAGACCTTGAAAGGGAAAAAAACAGAAAAAAAGAACAGAAAGAGGAAGAAAAGAAGGTCATAAAAGGCACGGGAAGAAAAAAAGCATTGTCACAACGTTGGACTGCAGTTTGTGACAGACATCCTGGGGCAGACTTGGATGTCAGAGTTCAAATCAAAGGTAAAAAACAAGAAAGAGAGAGAGATAGAGAAAGAGAGAGAGTGAATAGTAACAGAAAACAAGCAAACACTTCTTGAGTGAGGTGTGAGGAGTTTAGAAAAAAAAGCATTTTCATTTGGTGCAACTCCCGAAGGCTATTGCTCTCTCAAATGCTTTTTTTTCCTCTGGAGTACTTATGGAACACACAGAGAACTGTTTGGCAGAAAACGCTTGAACTGGATTCCTCATCTTCTACTGTACTGTAATGATAAATAAAAGAATCTCAGCTCTGCAAGGTCTCACACAAAGAGAGGGACAAAGATAAACCAGGATCAGTGTAAAAACCCAGAGCCAAATATTATCCAAACACAGATGTGGATATACAGCATTACAACCAACACTTAAACTACTTAGAGTAACGTAGGCTATTATACACATGTCTAGCGCAAACTGTAGATCACAAGAAAGATGTCCACATTGAGCTCTTGCTCTTATCAGTCCACAACGGTTAAATAATTTCTGAATCGGGCCACGGTTCCAAGCAAACCTTTTCAGATACTGTGAAAATCCATCATTGAATGGCTAAACGCCACGGCTGCTAATCTGGTGACAGTACAATGGTTCCCAGAGGTATAGCAACGGCACCAGCAAAAAGGCTGGTCTGCAAACACACAGGATATTAAAAAATAAGTTACATTTTTTGAGTACATTTTCACGTATGAAAGAACCATATCTAGCAGGAACGGAGGTACAGAAACGGTTCAGCACTGAGCTGGCACATCCAACGAGACCTGATCTTCACTATGGCCTGAAGAAGCCTTCAGTTCCCTGGTTCCGCTATATAGAGCAGATTCTATTCCCAAATAAACCAAAAGTCAAATGTAAATTGGATTTAACCTGGGGCAGCACAGAACATCTGCTGGACTACAAACCTCAAAAAGTCATATCTTACATATCTTAAGTCTTTCCTTGATCAATACCATTTCAAAAACAGCACTGTGGGCAATACCAACCAGCAGCTCAGTCTAAACAACCCTTTAGCATCAAAGAGGTGCAGGCCTGATACTCCACCATAATAGTATGATATATTCAATAATGCTGTGACTGATGATCAAATCAACAGTTACAGTGTTGATAGAAGACATGAGAACTAGAGCTCTGATGACTTACCTGCATCCCCCATTCACTGCAAATCTACCATGGTTTGTTTCGGGGAATCGACATTTAAATCATGGACTGGCTAACCGGGGTGCCTGACAACTAAGGCTACATCCACGTCCAGCTGCTGCCTGTGTTTTTCTTCAGGACAAACGTGAAAGATAGCGTCTAATGTCTCCCAAAACGAATTAACATACAACCGCAGGCTGAGTATGTTTGCAGCATGGATGCACGAAACACAGCTCCACCACCGTCAGCGAGCTGCATCACAAGGCAAAGTCTAGAAAATCTGAAATGATTCTCGAAGCTGAGCTGTTCTCATTGTCCTCTTACTTAACTTGTGTGATCCGAGGGCAGAGGAAATGGACAGGTGTGTACAGGTGAGTGTTTTATTTATCTGGCTGCAGTCCGTTGCTCGCTGGCCCTTTGCAGGGAGTCCAATCATTCGCACTCTGCCTCCCTCTGTTTCCGTTCCCTTGCTCATAATCCATTAAGGAGATAAGGGGAAGGCTCCTGCAATGAAACAGAATGGTGCTGTCGCTGCATACCAAATCATCCAAACGCCCCCAACCCCCTCGCCCAAGCCAGCATCACCCTGCTAATAGAGTGGCACAGCTTTATGACAGAGAAAGGAAAGAGAGATGAGGAAGAGGGGTTAAGGAAAGACAGAGAAGATGGAGCAGCAGCAGCAGCAACTTATCAAATGGCATCAATCAGTCAAAAGGAGAAATTCATTTCCAAGTATCTTAACAGAGGGTGAAACGGGAAATTAGAAAGTTGTGATTTGATCTCCATAAAATGCCAAAATTGTCTATTGACAACATTGCTCACAAAACACAAGAGCCACAAACGCACACGCAGCCAGTCACACATACCACACTGTGTCAGAGGAAGATCTGCCACGATGTGACAGCTTTCACTAGCAAGTGATCTGTGCGAGAGAGGGGGCAGCATGACTGTAAATTTAAATTACCGATCACTGCAAGACAGACATAAGGAAAGGCTTCATGTGTCTTAACTTTCATTCTGAATCAATATTGGAGCACAAATCAAATTACGCCTGCCACACGTGCTGGAAATGTGAAGAAAGCCGAGCCCAAACCTTGATATGTAAGCATCTGATCACATCCTTAGTTCTGTGCTGAGTACAGATGGGAGAGCCTAATGGAACCAGCGCCGATTGAAGAGCGGCTCCGATTGGCTGCTTATGATTGAGTGGCAGATGGAGCAGGGTCATAATTCTGTCATTAGGAGGCGACGTGCTTACGTCTTATCTGGCCCATTCCCGTTCCTTCTGTTTTGTTCCCCACCTTTTCTTTTTCCCCGTCTACACATCTAGTCTTCCATTAGCCAGCTGCAGCTGTCCTCTGCTTTCTTCTTCCGCTGCGTTGTTATGCTCGTTTCTTTCTCCGTGTGCGAGAAACAAGCCGCTTGTGGTTTGAAAAATACTGATTTTAATTCACGACTGTTGGTGACACAAACACTGCCAGATTGTCTGCAGACCATAAAAGGCAACAGGATCAAGGCTTGTGTGTATTTGTGTAAGTTCACTGAATTCAACTAAATTATCAAGCCAGAAATAGTTAGCTCCCACCGTAGCTAGGACAGCCCTCAGGTTCTTGTGATGCACAGATAATATTACGGCCCAGCATATAAAACAGACAGGTTTACGGTAGGAAGGCATTCAACAAGTACAGCATGGGTTTGAATAACGGGGTCAAAGCACTGCACTCCTCCTAACGCCATGCTGCACTGAGACAAACTCTTCTTTACTGCCTCATCCCAAAGTGGTTGTCACATAACTGTGGGAAAAAAATGATAGATTTTTTTTAAAGACACTACCTTTGATGATTTAGTGGGAGCAAGAGTGATCAAAAAGCAATATCTATCCCAGTGTATAAATGTCACGACGTATTAAATAAGAACAATGAATGGTTTTATGTGTTTGGTGCACCCGTGACACAGGATATAAACCTGCACAATATCCAAAATGTTTGACTCACCTACAAATCACTGGCTTTTACTAGGCCAGGGCACAGATAAAGTTTCACGGAGTAATCATCACTGTACCTGTTGCCAAAAAAGTGTAGGCATGGCAACTGAGGGTCCAGAAACAATGGGGGGAACAACAGAGCGATTTGCAAAAGCATCTGCTCGAAAGACGTTGAAAGTGGTTCTAATAGAATGTGAATACTCTTCACCTGAGTGGGCTGATCTGTGACGCAGTGTCTTCACACAGATGAAGTAATAAAGAACCGGGGCTGAATTTAAAGTGCCTTAATAATTCACAGTGGATATCTTTTCTATGAGAGAGAGAAAGGAGAAATAGTGGGAGGTAAAGGGCCAGGACGTCTACAATCGTGCAGAGTTATAGAATGATGTTAAAGGCCATCGTGTCTTCAGTGCTTAAAATGATTCAAATAGAGCTTGCCCTGTTTCAAAAGAAGGATACGTGTAAAGTTTTATATTTTAACATCTTGGTTAGTCAGGCGAATGTGAATCCACTTTGTCCATCTGTTGAAACCAACTATGAAATGTACAGGCAGTGTGTGGAGCCAAGCTTTGGCTGCAGAAATCTGTTAGATAGGAAAGCAGCTGCCCGCATGGCTTCAGACATTTCTTCAGACAGATTCAGGAACTATGTGAACGCGAGCTGGCCGCAGATGCTGATCGCTCGAGGGATGACACTACCCGTTTTTACCAGACACACCCAGACTAAATGTTGATACTTGGAGCTGCAGCACAGGGGTCGACTCAGTTGTGCAGAGCAATCCTTTAATAAGTTGATTCATCATTAGATAATAGTGATATACTTTTTGAACCCCCTATGGTAAATGTTGTTGTGGTACCGCTGCCAGACAGTGGGGTCTTGTTCAAGGACATCTTGCCATCTAGCGAGATGGAAACCGATCCACTGACCCTGGGGTTTATGGGTGACTGCTCTACCAACTGAGCTACTGCTTCAAAGCCCTATAATTGCATCACAAGACTAATCATCTCTCCAACTCACTGGTTGCCACATGTCCTAATAAAAAGTAGAAAGTCTGACAAAAACAACAACTCTATTTTGTCCACAGTCAGTGGAAGGCGCGGATAGCTTAAATCACTGCTAATTATTTATGTCATATTTCTTAAGTCCAGTGACTTATAAATACATTCAACAAACATCACACCTAGAACTAAACATTGCTAAACATCCAAATATTTCTTTGCAGTAAAATGACCTAGATTTTCAAGGTATCTGAATAAAAAATGTACCTTTATCTGAGGCTATGTGAAATTCTGTGTGTGTGTATGTGTGTCTGCACGCGCACACATAAATTTGATTTCCTTGGAAATACCACAGGGAACGGTTGACCCCAGGCGAGGCAGTTAAACTGAGCGAGTGAGGCATTAAATCTTTATGGTCACTTTCCACTTTACACAGAACGAACAGCCATCATCTGTCAGCAGAGACGCACTAAGTTGTTTGGAAGCCTGTCAAATGATGTGATTTACAAGTGACAATTAGAAGGGGGCCCACACTACATGATTAAGATTGGGAACGACAAGGTTTTCAGACCAATCCTGTCGCTGCATATAATCTACAACATTTCTGTTTGTCGTGGTTGATGTCGCTGCTTTGGTGTTAAAGAATCCTTGAGCTCTGCAAAGTAAATATGTAATTTATGCACATTTCATACTGTACTTGAATGGCCGATGTAAATAACTTGTGATTAGAATTTCAACAGTTCACTGATGATAAATGTCTATTCTGTACATGAGGAGATCACAGTTAGAGGAAAACATGACATATCCAGATAACATGCGCACCCACATTTCCTAATTAACTGCAAAGTGCTCAGTGAATTACTTTGACTCACACAGCATGTCCATTAAAACACAGTTAATATGTCATGGGATATGTCTGCAGAAAATAAACCAGAACCTCTTGGAGATTGCTGTTCAATCTTAATTAAACTGTTCATAAATAAATGTGTCCTCCATATGTCGAGTCAGAGAACTTGGACTAATTTCACATTTCAGCCATTGAAGTTAACACACAGAAGAGAGCATAACGATTCCTTCACTTATGCTAATCTACACAACACAAATTAAAGATGCCCACAGGAGTTTCCGTGTTTTACTGGCTCTGAAAGCCCACAGCACTCGCTTCAAGGGAGAGACACTGATTGCAGAATATGTGAGATAGCAAACGCAGCATCCTCGTGTCCAAGAGTATATCTCCTAAATTTAAACTGCTACGAGTGTTGTGCCAGGCCTTCTGTTAGTATTTTCCAGTCCCCGAATGTGTAGAGTTTCTGGCCTGGAAGAATCATGCTGGGTTCATCTTGCAAAAACCAATAAATTTCATGTCTGACCTCTATTTTCCTTTCATTTAGGAGGTCAAAGCTAATCATTATTCCTCACTGACATCTGGTATTCTCTCCCAGACGATCCATCTGTCCTTCCTCTCCTCTTCCTAATCTTTAACTGCCAGCGCCACAGATGCATCCTACAACCATTCCCCTGTTCATCCGCCGTCTTTCCACAGCCAATTTCATGGAATGAAAGCCTCTGATTGCCACTTCTGGACGTACTCATTAGGGAAGCTCAAAGTGGTGACTGTGCAACAAAATGCACAACGTCCTTTACAGTTTCTGTCCCTGGGATGTGGGACGTAGTAATTGTAGCATCAGATGTGAGGGAGAGGAAGGAAGCAATCTTCAAGTGGACAATAAGAACATGCAGTGAAACCCCTGCTCTTTCCTCCCTTCCACACTCACACGAACTAACCAGAGCTAGTAGCATCGTTGGAAAGGCGTGCTGCCCCGTTTGCTCTCGCTAGTCCTGCAGTCTTTTTTATTTTGATCATGTAATTTAATTTCAAATCCACCAAAAATCCCACTATTTCAAGACTCATCAGTTATTAGGAGAGTCTCCCAACTTAACTCTTAGTAATACCTTAAATATTTTAGGAATATATAAAAGCAGAGATTTTCACTATCATTTTCACCTCTGTTGCAAGAGCACTCCCATGTCAGCAAGATAAAGTAAAAACAACTAAATTTCCTGGTCCTCTGAGCCATGAAAGCTCCAGTCAGAGGCAAAGTAATCTGCAGGGACATTAGTGCAAAATAGCACCTTGCCTTGAGCATTTGTTGATGTTTAATGTTTCATTTTGACAATTTCCTCCCCTCAGTCTGTGTTTAGGAGCTCAGTTCTGTTCCTCTCCACTAACAGCACGGCTGTGAACTGTAGTCTCTGGTTAGACTAAGAAAAAAAAAGGCATAATGACTTTTCCTGGAAATGTGGCTCCCTGTGCGGATTTGATGGGACAACTTCCTGTCTTGTGTCAGGGGTAGATCTCAGCAGGTAACTCAAACAACATCCCATAATGGAAAATTAATGTCTTCCAACTGAGACGACGCACTGACTTCATTTAGCTCATTGGGTCGGGTAAACACCATTAGACCATGGAATCTGCAGTGCTGCTGGAAGTTGAGTCATTTGAGATCCTTGGGTAATTACAGCAAAATTAATGGAAATAGTGTAACAACTGTATTCATAATTCATGCGCCTATTTTCTGGGGCCAGGATCCTCTTTGCAGGAAATGATGAGCAGCTTGATAATGATTGGATTGGATTGGAAAATCCCAACTGCTGTATCCCCCTAACACGACAGCATAATTGTGTGTTTCCTTGCTGAACAATGATGAATAAATGGTTCTGAGGATGTTGCTTAAACACACTCTTCAAGTGGATTTGTGCAAACACTGTAGCGTGCATCATATTCAGTCTTAATCTCTTAATTGTGGTTAAAGCAACAATTAGGAGAGTTGTAATGTCCAGATAAATTAACTAAAGGACATTTTCAAATGAATCATCCTACAAAGCATTTTAAGTTGAACCTTCACTGATGAAGATGAGCATCTGCTGTGTGATGCGTGAGTTTAGCAAATGCTGGATAAATGGAGGGAAAACTGAGTCAGAAGAAAAAGATGCACCAACTGTCATTCTGTTGTCCAGTCATCTCCTGTGGAGAGGATGTCAGAGCTCAAAGCTAAATTAAGTAAACCGCAAATACCAATGTTTTTTTTTTTTTAATCCTTCTGCTGGAGACAACGGTATCTCATTCAGTTTCAGCTGCTGAGCAAAAACCCTGCTGTTTGCTCTCATCTTGCCAAACTCTAATTAGGCAAACTGAACAAATAGCAGCAAGAAAGAAGTCCTCCGAATACTCAAACAAAAGGGCTCCCGAGTTCGAGCATGCAGAAGGAACTAAAGGGCGAGAGAAAGAGAAGAGAGAGAGCTGATCACAAGAAAATTAAACTGCACTGAACCTTGTAAACAAATATTTCAACAATGTTAAACACAATGTAGGAGACGTCTGGTGCCGCTGTGCTGTGAAATAGCCTAGGTCTGTTAGGAAGGGGGCTTCACGTGTGATTGGCACAGAGCGGGGGGAAACAAAACTCACAAACAAAAAGAATTCACAACACAATGTGAGTGGCCATCAATAAAAATGTGTCTTCTCAACCAGCCTACCTGCCTGCAAATGACAAAAGCCTCGATGATTTAATCATGTCTCTTTTTTAAATTTTCAATATAGAGACTTCAGAACATCACAGTTCTACTATTCTCCTAGTGCTCTGAGAACAAATTAAACATATGTCTATGTCCATCCATCCAAATACTGACAATGGTTTAAAAAGGAATTATGAAAAACCACTGTACATATATACATACAACAGTTTCTTATTATGCATTTTAGAACTGTTTTCAAGAAAGAGAATGACAAACAGAAACTACTAAACTTTAGAGTTTCAGAGTGATTCAAAGGTGAATTTACTCACTTGTGCATTAAAGTCTTGCTTGTATCTTATATTAACATACAGTGCTAACATGTAAAATTTAAACACGTTAAAGAGTTTAGTTTGTCCTCTTATCGTGGGACAATTTGATGAAGCTGTTTTCTGCATGTTTGCTGGTTTAGATGATCTACATCAGTTAACTCGGAGTCGCTGACCGAAGAGCACGGAGATGAAAAGACAAAGGACTACCACAAATCCCTTTCTTGCCCCTTGACATCACAGATTTTCTCCATCTCACGTTTTGTTTCTCTTGAAAATCACTGGTTTTGAGGCCTTCTGTGGAGAAATGCATAAGATGTTGCAGCCCAACCCTTGTTGGCATGGCAACTGCCTCCAGTATCTTTCCTATTCTGACAATGGCCATACTGGTGTAAGCTCTCTTTCTGTCTTTCCTTGTCAGTCATTCTCATCTACTGATAAGATCTTCTCTGTATTCTCTCGATCTCTTTTGTTTTGATCTCCTCTCTTACTTCCATCAATCCACCTTGTTCCTTTTTTATTTGGCGTCAACACTATGACACTCACCTGTGCCTTGTTTTTCTCTGCCAGCAAATAAGATAGCTGTTTATTACATTCATCCATCCATCAATCATTCTGACCACTTCTTCTCTCCAGGGTCGCAGGTGTCATTGGCTTAAAGGTGGGGTACACTCTAGGCAGGTTGCCAGTGTATCACCGGACAGACATATAGACAGAGACAACCATTAACACTCACATTCTCACCTAAAGCAATTTAGAGTCGTCAATTAACCCTAACCCTAACCCAACTATAGTTCTCCTGGCGAAGCTGAGCAAAGAATGAAGAAAAAATAAAATACAAAAGGACTGACACAAATCAATTACTTCCCACTTGACATAATCTAACTCACATTCACACCTACAGGAAATTTAGGGTCCTCAATTAACCCTGATCCGAACCAAACGGTGTTTGCAAACTCTACACAGAACGGCACCTGGCAGACTGGTGGATTTGAACCTGGGTCATACAAGCTGTGAGGTGACAGTATTAACCACGATTCCACCATGCTGCCCCTGTTTTATTGCATCAACTAAATTTAAAAAAAAGGCCAACGGTTTAAAAAAGGCTGTAAACTTGAATAAGGGTGTTCATTAATTATTTCCAGCCTTCACTGGAATCATTTTCATGTGCAATGATATTCACAAAAACCCTGTCTCCTGATTCATTGTCCACAACGGTAAAATTGCACGTGTAGAGCAATTGAATAAACCCAAACCTTTCATAATTGTTCCAACCAAAGCAAAATTACCTTTTGGGGGTAAATCCTTTTTACACAGTGAGGAATGTACCCATTAAGTGGAAAATGCTACGGCTGAATTATAAGCATCCACCAGCACACATTATAATACTCTAATGCAGTGCAGATGGGTAGAACAAACCTCTCATTGCTATTAATTAGCATTTTGTTATATTTATGTTCTCTACAAGCAACAGTATATCGACTTTATACGTGTCATATCCATTTCTCCAGCACCTGGCTATCTAAAATAATAAGAGGAACAGATTGGATCTGCTTGTTATCCCGGGTAGCTCAATGGAGATCAACACAATCTGCAACAGGTCCATGTTGCCCTTCAGCCTGATGTGTGCATGCATGTATAAAGTACTTTTGCCAATGTCCATGGGACATTGATAGTGTAAGTAAATAATGCTGTCGCCACTGCAGCCAGAATCAGCACCATTGTTGCTTTGGCTAGCACTCATACAGTGTAGGATTGCTTAATCAGATAGGGCTGTTACGCTAGGCTTCAGTGATCCCATCTGTCACGACTTCATCCTCGGCTCTACCGTGCTGTTTTGGGCCCCACGACAGCTCTTTAAGAAAACCACTCAATCTGTTCTCTAGGCTATTTTTACATCCTTTGCATTTTCTTTCTCTTTAAAAAGAGACCATGGAGCTGCAGGTTGTTTAACAAAGAAATATTTTAGTTTGGATTTCCAAGGCGGGTATCCTATCCTCCTCTGATCTGTGATCCCACCCTCTTCCGCCCTCCACCCACTAACTCCACCTCCACAGAAGGATCTGGCATTAGATCAGAGGGGCTTGGTGCTGCCTGACTCATCAACTATTTGGCACTGAGTGCCCTCATCGCCTCCATGGCACTCATTCCTAGCCATGTGTATGTAGCTGAATACCAGTCAACAGTGGATCAGCTTATGTCCAGACAGCACAGAGGAAACTGGATTAGTGGCTCAGAACACATGAGAGAGATCCCTAAATGTGGTACTTTTGTCCCTTGCTGTGTTTAAAGGCAGGGGGTCGTTACCTGGTCACCAGTTTAAAAGTTAAAGAGAGTTGAATTATGGAGGAAGCAGCTTCCGGTGGATTGTTCATCACACTCAGGAAAGAGAGTCCAGTTAGGAATTTGGTTAATTAATCAATATGACCAACTTTTCTAACTAACACTGTATATTTTAGTCATCCTGTGCCTGGTGAGTGTCGCCTGGGTAAATATATCCTTAAGTTAGATGTGTCAGTTTTGCTTGTAGGTTAATTAACAAAATAATTAATATGCACTGTGCAAGTTATTGTGATTAAAACGTAAAAAAAGCCATCAATAAGCAATGTGCCTGTACCTGCTTTCATATCACATTCAGTGCAGTGTAAAAACACCAAAGACAAAACTGCTCAGCACATAACATATCACAGAAATCTGAAAAAAACAAGAAGCTTCCTGAGGATTACTATTCTAATCCCTAATAGTCTATGAATGCTAATGTGCGGGCACAAGGAACACAAGATAAAATCTCCTGCAGCTCTGCACTGCTTTTCTTTACTTGTTAGCTGTGATTCTGTGACACTATGAAAAGATGGATTGTGATGATGCATATGAGTGATAACATTAGCATGTGTGAAACAGTCAGGCCACGTACACTGCCATCTTGGGACTAGCTAAGGACTACTGTTGGGTATCTGACATCAGGGCACCGGGGATCAGGCTGACAAAACTTGTCTGGGGCATCTTGTCTCTCAAAGCCTGAAAGATATTCACTGACATGTACATCTCTCTCACTCACACACACACACACGCACACATCACTATCGATATCTAGTGGCCAACGGACTGACCTTGTGGAACTGCTAAATCCAATTATATTTAATTATCCAGTGTGTCGTATACCAAAGAAAATGGTTTTATCAGAGCAGGGTAGAAAAATGATTTTTCTCTCAATTGGTTGTACTCCTTTAGCCACAAATCCTTCTGGAGCTCCTCAGAAATGTGTGGCTGCACGTGCATTCTGCTGTCTGCTAAATAATCAAGCTCTCTGTAGGTGTTTCTAAGGAGGATGAAACATTTAAGGTTTTAATATGTCACCGGGGTTGTGATTTTGTAATCAGTTTGAACCTGTCTGCTCCTGAAAAAGGAATTGCCTACTTAACCTAATACCTGCTTGTCAAACTTGGTGGCAACAACTGCAACCCAGCTTTTTCATGAACTAACAATGACTCTCATCTCTGTTGACTCTTTGCAGAATTGTTTTAGTTCACGTCCTGTTGTCATGTCATGTCACAACATCTTCATCTGATTTACATTTGGACCCCAGAACCTGGAATGTGTTTCCTTCCTAATTAACAGTTTTACATGTACATATCAGTAAAAGAAAAAATATATATTGCCTAATTTACAGATTGTGATCAGAAAAAGGATACACATGCAATATCAGAAGTGGTGTACCATGCGTAATTAAAGACTAAATCAGATACACAATATTAATTTTCAACTGAACTTTAAAGAAGGCCGTATCTTAAAAATAACCAGTGTTTACACTGATCGATTCAAATTAAGCCTATGTGATTAAAACTAATTGCTAGGCTAAAGAGGGCACCTGAAACAGGGATAAAGATTGATACCAGCTACAGTGAAATGGATCTTCCTCGGAAAAAAAGAGTCAGGAAGCCAAATCAATAACAGTTTCTGAGTATTTCATCAGTGTCAGTAACAAAAGCACATAATTAGAGCCGTCTCAGAAATACCAAAATCAATCAAGACGTGTTTTTTTCCCAGTTGTTTCCCCACTCAGGTTTATCACTCTGACAATTCCACCATTTTCTGTGAGCTGGAAGAGGTTAACAAGGAGCTAACTTCACCTCGTCTGCATCCGAATTCCTCCAGACACTGGCCCCATATAAAGCTTCAGATTTGTTTGCATTCACCGCGCATTGTGCTTTTCTTCTTTGTTGTCCTTCTGCGCCTTAAGTATCTCTCGGCTCGTCTGCATTTACTGAACTCAAGGGAGCTTGAGGAAAAGGCAGAAGAGTGATCAGTCTCGTCTCCACTCCATTTCTATGATCAATGGCGTCTCTCTGGGGCACCAAGCAACAGATCTGGGTTCTCCATGCTTCTGAACAGGCGCCATCTGCCACTGCCATCCCCGAGGCAGGGCAGCAAGCTGGGGCAGGGGCTTTACGTCGGTGCTGTGGAATATGAGCGTGTGTGTGTGTGTGTGTGTCAACGTAACACCCTGACTTACTGGGTGCGGTTATACATATTAATGAGCATCTGTGGCTCACAGCGAGCACTCATGTTGAAACGCTCTTAGTGTTTTCACACAATATTGAAGTAGTTTAGGGCAACAGGTGTGTGTAGCTTGTGCACATGTGCTAAAAGGGTATAACATGTCTCTTAAAGGAGTCAGATGCCGAATCCACCATGACTCTCACACAAACTGCAATCTAGCAATTTTCACAAAGTGACCATTTGCTTTTCTATTTAAATTATATTAATGGTCATTTATTTGTGAATTAATCAGTCTGTTGTTGATTCGCATTTCAGCCTTTCAATCTGTAGAAAAGCCTTTTCAATTGGTTACTAGTTGACACTGTCAGCTCGGGATGTCAGCGCCTATATTACACAAATTACAAAAACATTTGTAGAATGACACCACAACTTCCTTCGGGTTTTATGTCTGGAGGTCTCTCTGTCCTTTTTGTAAAGCATAAACAATATGCATGTGTTTGTGAGAGTGTGTGTGCATGTGTGCAGCCTCCTCTCCTTATCTCCTCCTGCCAGGCCACTCTGCTGACACGCACTCCAAAGAGCCCCTAGTTGTCATTCATGGCGTCACACGGGCCTGAAAAATGTCACCATAAGGGGAAGGGGAGAGACAAAAAAGCGAGAAATACACACAGAGCCAGTGGCGGGTGGTGCGAGTTTGAAGCCCAGCAAACCAGCTGTTTCCTCAGTGGGGCTCCGTTATCTCGTCTTTTATTCTTCAGATTTCATACAGCTCCATCCACATGCACAGTACTTTTGGGACAAGTCTGGTTTATTCCAAAGAACCTTGCACACTAAAAGGCTATGTAAATGCAGTGCGGCAACAAGGAAGGATGAGTTTAGTGTTCGCGTTTGAAACATCTGCTCATTTGATGTGTGACAAAGTTTCTCAGGTTGTAATGACATGATTCAAATTGGAAGAAAGGAAAGACACAGAAACATTCACAGTGTTAATTGTTCTATCAATAATACCTAAATAGATCCTGGTAGTGTGTAAGAATATGCAATGTGGTTCCATAGCCAATAAAAGCTCTTTCATGGCAGGATTTCAGCAAGAGCCATTGTTATTTTATGAGGACTGGTGAAAGGTGTTTTTTTTTATGAATTGATCAGTCATTTTCACATACTGCACACTCACTGGACATTATATTAGGTACGCCAGTACAATCAAATACAGCAGCCCTGCCATAACCTTTACTTTGACATGCTTAAAATGTCTCCGTTAATGTTAAAACCGTTAGAAAGATGACAGCTGCTATGATTGGTCACAGTGGGCAGCACTGGAGTGTAATATATTTAGAGGGGATTCTGGTGTTTAGGTCACCCTATGAAAACATTACACACATCTTACTATAATGCACTAACCCTGATTCACAAAATCTGTGTCAGATGTCAATCAAGACGTTGTCTGGACAAACGGTTCCTGGACCTGGGTGAGAACCTGGAGATGATAGAACGCTACTAGCATTCAGATGAGAAGCGGTACTTATGAGTGAAGCCCAACATCCACATTCACTAAAAACAACAACAACCAGCCTTTCATTTCAGGACACATTAGCCGATAGCTGCTAGTGAGGGGCCAAAGTCGCCCACGTGGTGGTAGGAGCATCCGGGGCTGTGACTCCTAAGCCAAACAGGGGCTCCAATGGATCCCAGCCATGTACCAGAACTGCAGGGGTTTGTACAAATACCAATTAAGTCTCAGTTTATTATGAAGTATTTTATTCAACAGTAGTGGGATGGAGCCACTGACCAATATTATTACCCCCCAAAAAAACTAAGTCAACTATTCTAGGGTGGTTAGCATTTCTGCTGCAGTGCCTAGCTGCATAAAATATAGAAAAAAAAATGATAAATTGCTTTGGTGTATGCCTGATAGGAGATCTAAATTATTATGTGTAGCTCAAAGAAAACCACAGAGGCTGCTGCATGCACACACACACACACACACACATACACACGCGCGGTGCTCCCACACACACGCACAGCGCTGAATGATAACGTCAGTTAACATCATGAGAACCACCTAGTTTCTGTAATTAGCTGTCACTGTATGGATGTTTGCTACAACAAGTGGAGTTGTGTCACAGTTCAAAAACAATGATGGTGACATTTTAATTCATGCTAATGACAGGTTGTCAATAAAAAATTACCAACTGCCTCGCCCTGAATGCTTTGCACAGATCTGGATGTCTGCTTTTAACATGCTTTGATAAGTTTGAGGAGCTTCCTCATTTCATTCCCAAAGCTCGGAGACGAAAACGTCTGCAGAATAAGTCATTTAAAATAAATGCAAAATATCCTCATGCATGACATGGAGCATTTTTCCCCACAGGGGGCAGTGGTCCAGTGAACCTGTTGCTACACCTGCAGCATCGCACACATTGATGTCGATGTTACCTTCCTTCTTCCCTATGTGCTCAACACTTGCACGGTTACTATACAGACTCATCAGTGCTGAAAAATTGACACACTCCAGGTTATATTACAACTATTGAGTTGTTTTTGGTACCTATGGCACCACAACACTCACTGGTACTGTAGAGATATACATATATACACTGTATGTGTGTGTGTGAAATCAGAGAAAAGGACTCCTGCCACAGCCTCATGTTATCTATATAACACAAGGAGTCAATGTAAATGGTAAAAATAACATGCTGGTATTTACCACAGACACTTATCTGCCAGGTTCTAGCCAAATGGCCTTTGTGCGATTACCATCTTGTGGCGACTGACAGCTTGTGAGGTGAAAACCCATGGTGAGGAGTGGACGGCATCATAAATAATGACTGCCATCCATTCCAACTGTCAGGACACGCAGCCTCTCGGAGCAGGCCTGAGAAGGCAAGAAAAACACAAACATATGCTCGCACACGGTGACAGTGATTAATGACCCTTTTACCTTCTGCATACAGGTGCACGGGCAACGACCAACACACACACACACACACACACACACACACACACTTATACAGTACATGCTCATACCAATAACTGAAAACATAAGAGATACATAAAAAAACACCCTAAAGGAATACGTCTGTCTTATTTTTCACGCCGTCTAAATGTGAGTCACCTCATTGCAGCCAAAACTAATCTGCGCCACAATTAACACGTTTGGTTTAAGAGGATTCAGTAGTAGGAGTCAAACCAGGAACCAATGTGGCTGAACAGCCTGAAATCACCATTAGTCGTGAATCTATATTTTGGACACATTTCTTTGCCATTATCGTGCCCTCGTGCAGACCCCCTGCTCCCCCTGCGCTGCTGGATTAAATTGAAACACTCCATGTTTGTCACTGATTTGACTTGATGGACAGTTCCATTACAACCTCCTAGTCTCTGGCGTATGCTTGTGTATGTGTGTGACAAACTTAGCAGTTAACAAGGAGTTCCACCTGTGCTGCACAGAACCTGCGCAGGTAAGAGCGTTTTGCTGTTTTTCTATTCGCTTGTTTCCTGACGCCGAAGCACATCGCGGCCGATAAAGCCGAGTGCTGCTGATTGTTATCTTGCAATTTCACAGTGGAATATTTTTAAAGCATCAACACACTTGAACTGATTGTCTTTATCTCTTACCTGCTTAAACACAGAGTTGCATGAGAGCGCGTATATGCAGGCGCACCAGCTACTGCATGCAGACACAAACAGTACAGATGTTCTGCTGGTTTATTTGAATGCACAAACTACCATTGGCAACCAGCTTTTGCTCTTCACGTTGATTTACACGGACGAGGAAAAGAGCAGCAGCATGACACTTGCTGCATTAACACGGCTTTCCCTAACCATGGCCCCTGTAAAGCTATGGTACAAGCTGTCAGGCTTGCAGACGCCAGGATCAGAAACAGTTCCTATTTGAAAAGCTGAATGAATCCTATGCTAAGGACCCCCCAGTGGTCAGTAAGTCAAACTTGTTGCTACCCTGTTGTTACCCTCATGTGGGCTGCAGCTCACCCTGCAAACCATACACCTCCTCTCCCATCATCGCCTACCCACCTCACCGTCTCTATGGCCTTCATGAAGATCAGTCAAGAAGGGTCTTAACAAGCTCTCTGAGACAGGGACCTCTCCAATGTTCTGCCCACCTTGTTCTAGTGTTTTCTTAATGCTGTAAGACTTTCCAACAGATAATTAAAAGAGAAGGGTTAAATGCCACCGCTGTGATGTGCGAGTGCATCCTGGGGAATGTCAAGCCACACTGTGTATGGTGTGTCATTACGGAATTGAATGTATTCACTCTGTGTAATCATATGGATTACCCCCCCCCCCAAAAAAAAACTGGCTCTGCGTGTGCAGTCTTTCAGACTTGGAAGCATTTCACAATAAATGCTTTAAAGACACAATAGAGAAAGATTTGCTAAGGGGGTGATTTTTTCTATGCAAAGACTAAGTGTGGGCAGATTACAGCTGCAAAAACAATAATACAATGTGTAAATTAATTTAGTGTGTAAGCTTTGACTAGACTTTCTAATTTGTTTCTGATCTATAGGTTTGTGCACATATGGTTCACTTAGGGTTTACCATGCTGCCCATGAGGTTAGGTGATGCAGAGTAATAATTGTCTTAATCTGGCCACAAGACCCCATCAGCAAGAACTGAAGTGAATTTGATTTGAGGAGAACTGGCTGATTGGGCACTCATGGTGTGTGAGATTTGTTCTGTTCTTTGTATTAGTGTCCATTAGCTATTGATTGGCCAGTGGGAAAGCAGGAAATAGAGCCGTACTTGGAATAAATGCTGAAATTGTCCTCAAGTGCCCGTTTCTTGGGAAAGTTTGTTCCCAATGTATATATTTGAGATAATGTCACTAAAACGTCAATCATATTCATAGTCACACCTATTTATTTACTCCCAACTGAGGCAGTGACCTGGCGTTCATCCTTAAGTCGTAACATCTGGAATTTAATTAATCTGATGAGACCATAATCCTGAGGCACCAGTGATTCAAAAATATAGATGTGTTCAATCAGTGCACTAATGCAATGAAGTTACTGTCCGATGAAATCAGAAAACATTTGAAAATGGTCAGGGTTCCATAATAAAGGTGCATGATGACCTGCTGCAAATATATGCAGATTTAGAGTAGTCATGAATCTAGTGCCATTTGAGATTCAAAGACAGAACATTTTAGATGTGGCTTAATGGCCTATAATAGCTTATGAATTTGGATGTACAACATACACACACACACACACACAGCTGGGGTAATCTTAAGAAGCCTCTTCTTCCTCTAGAGCAAATCAAAGGTTACTGCAATGCACAAAGACAATAAAACAACAGAGCAGCACTCTCAAAGTGAGCTGCTGTCACACTGAAGAACAAGGGACGGAAGATAAAAGCATGTTTAAATAAGGATCTTGCAAAGTCATTTATAATAATTGTCTGCATCCCAGCTTTGCTTTCCATGTGATAAAGGGAAGCAAAGCAAAAGAAAAACTTCAAGCTGGCCAGCGTCACCCTTGAATATAGCCAAGCTAATTTGGGAACTAAAGCCCCAGAATGCTTCATTTTCTGATGACTCATATCCGAACCCAATTTCCTGGATATTTGATGAGCAGAACGGCTGCACTACACACCTAAACATGAAAGGAGTGAATCAAGATTATTTCTTCCCCTTTCAGATAAAAGTCAGGCAAGAAAATTGACATTTATTCTCAAGCCAGGGTTGTGGCGCTATGATTTAGAGCAGAAATACAAGGGACTAAAAATGTCTTTAGGGGGCAAGAAATGTAACATATTGAGAATTAAGCAGGGTGCAACTACACACCTTCATAGTATACTAGTAGTAAATAATAAAACATGTCATTTAAAGCATGCATTAGTTTTATAAAGCATGCAGTGTACACGGTATTTTCCTGTAAGTTATATTTTATTAAAATGCACTGTGGGTCCTCCAACTACACCTCAAGTAAAGACTCTTTGAGGTGTATTGATTTCTGTCACTGCGCATATCAGCCTATTCATTTCATATGTAGTGAGCTTGGGGCCACCCAGTCTGGGTTGTGATGAAAGAAATGGGACAGACAGAGAGAGGGAGAGAGTGTTCCAAGGGTGGGCTCAGTGTGTATGTGAAATCTGAGACCAGGACAGACATACTCATGTCCTAATATGAAGCCACTGGGGTGTGCTGCACCATGCATCAAATATCCCAAATAATGTCCTTGATGGTTCTGGATTGACTCGAGTAGTAGTACTTATTCTTTGGAAGGAATAAACTATAGGTACCTCTACCCCACCTTGAACATACACAGTGTTGCAGAATGAGAAGATTTGTTATTGGTGCCTGCCATTAAAAATGAATAGGAGGCAGTGGCATGGCATGGCGTGTCCTGTGTTGACACGTGTATTTTTTATTGTGATAGGATGCACGGTTTTCGAACAGTGTGGCCAGGAGTCGACACCTCGATGTCCAAGCTCCCTATTAAATACTGTTTATTTGAGGAAGAAATTTCACCACAAAACCAGAGAGGAGCTATATTTCTAAATCAGAATCAGCTTTCAGAATCAGCTTTATTCGCCAAGTATGTTGCACATACAAGGAATTTGATTTGGTCTTTTGCAGCCACTCTAGGACAGTACAGAAAAACAATTCAGAAAATCCAGTCAACGTCAATACAGAAAAACAATACAATAAATCGCTGCCAAACAGCAGTTAATAGCGGGTCTCTGATCTTTGATTCCTATCACATGTTACACATCAAATCAACCGTCTTCATGATGACGTTGTGGTTAGATGACATTTTGAGTTACCATGGCAACGTAAATTGCCATAAACCACACACGAGATGCTTCACAGGACAGACTGTGGATTTCTATCAGGCATGTCATACATCAAAACGACCGTCTTGGTTATGACATGTCTGCAGTTGTGGTTAGATGACATTTTGAGTTACCATGGAAATGTAAATCACCAAAAAACACACAGGATGAGCTCTCAGAACAGATTGTTGATTACCACACATAATATATATAAAACAACCGCGCTCTGTAAATCCTGATTTCTGGTCAGAGATGGATCTAAGGTTCAGCGGCGCAAGGTGGCAGGCACCTTCAAAGTTTCCCCAGGAACTTTCTAGTTATTTGTTTATTATTATATTATAGATATTATAGATATATTAGATTCTTGATGTAATTTCACGTAGAGAGAAAGAAAGTAAATAAGGCGGTGGACATAGAACATGTGAGAAGGAGGTAGAATGTGTCAGCGCCAGGATTTGAGTGATGCCAGTGGGGTTTCCATGCAGAGCTCTGGATGAATAAACAGATCAGTTCGCTTTTTAACCTCAAAAGCATCTTCTCACGGCTTCCCTGTCTCTCTGACGTCAACTTCTATTGTTTATTGTGCTCAGGTTGAAGAGAGGTGAAGACTTGGATTTACGCTGTGACCGCTGAATGACAACTTGTCTACTGTGATGAGGCTAAACATCTTTACATTCTGACCGAAACTGAAAAGGACTGCATTCATTTTTATATCAACAGCTGTGTATGTGTTTACTATGACATCTATGTTTCAGCAGCAGCTGAAGATTTCATATGGAAGCAGTGCAGAGACATGTGTTTGTCTCAGAATTTAAGTGCAGAGACAGAGAAAAGAGTGCAGCCAGTTAAGAGTCTATGAAGCTACTGTAGGTTATCTACCACCGGTGCAGTGCACACCCACCTACAGGACAGCAAATCGATAATGATCTCATACAAAGTCATCATTTACTTGCCACAGGAAGCCTTAAAGTTTTAGTAGTTGTGATGTCTTTACATGGACTTTCTATGGTAGTTCCAGTACTAGTGGATTGGTATATTTCACTGAAGAATAAAATGAAGACCACACACTTCTCGGGATTGTGGATTTCATTTTGTATAATAGAAGGCTTTTTCTATCATATCCTTTTCACCCAAGTTGAGCATAGCTTGAGCAAGCAGCCAGGTTAATCCTCTACTCATACACTGTATTTGTATCATCAGAATCAGGGTGAAAATGTTCCTATGTATGTAATGAAGAGTGGCGAGAAAATGGAGGAGAGAGTTACAACAGACCATACGGGGAAGCTACCAGTAACAGATTATTCCATGGCCAAAAGAAAATTGATATAGCTGTTGAAGAACATGCCAGCGCAAGCATCTAGACTGCATGTAAACGTTGTCGTACTTAGCAGCATCTATGTCTGTGCACGCGTAGCCTGCATCACGTATTTCCATGATTGTGCAGAGAGCGTTCACACCACAGCGTGTGTTACACGGGCAGAGGCAATGCAAGAATCATTTTCATAATCATATCACACAGACACACACCTGTCTGCTTCATTATTCAAAAGACAGACTTTCCTTTTAAGGGTCTGGCAGCTCAGGTCATATAAAAGCAAGTGCAGATTTAATGGGGCAGCGCAGACCTCTCTGGATGTCTGAAAGTCAGAACAGAGGGTGAAACGGCTCCAATGGAGGAACAAATATACTAACTGACAGAGACAAAAAGGCTAATGATACAATACACCCTGGCCCCTGCGTAGTTGGACGTGTCTCGTTCAAACGAGCCTGCAGCTGAATGGACATCTGATATATATGCTTTACTACGACAACTGAGTTCGAACAAGGTGCTACACCTACAAGCAGAAATTACAGAGGATCCATGACTTCCGGGACAGAACATTTGCTCATTCCCACTCTGGGTTGTACAGAATGCAGCTGCTGCATATTATCCCAACAATCAGCGTGGAGCCACATCTTTGAGGTGGGCTTTTTGAACCGTGCATATTTACTTCAATTCTTTAGATGTGCTATTCTGTACTGCCTACAGAAATGGTCTAGATAAGAGTTTATCAGCTGTGGATTTTAAGTGTACAGTTCACGCTAGGGAAGTTTAATGTCTGGCGGCCAGCGATTAACTGGCCCATTCTTTGACATTTCCAAGTTAATCAGCAACAGCTAATGTTTGTGCTCCTGCGGCCGATTAGCAGATGATATGAGCAGGTTGTGCAGTGAATGATATTAAATATGGTATATTTCGCTTGTAACCAAGTCTGTATCTGAAGTTCCCCAAAATGCATTTTAGTGGCATCATATATGCATAGTTGTCTTACACCAACAACAACAATAAATGGAGTATATGGTTAGTGAGTAGTTATTAAACGCCAAGTCTTTTTGATACTGCACGTTTCTCACATCCTGAATCTAATATAAACTGACTAATGTTTTACTACATCTAAAACATATATAATGTTCATGGATATGGAAGTTTAGTTTTTTGAAATCTAAAATAATATGAATTGAATATGACTAACGGTTGAACATCACTGTTGGGACCTACAAATGGTGACGATGGTTGACAGTTCCTGCTCTGTCAACAGTTGCCTCTTAAAATTTTACATGTTTAATATCAACAGAACTAAGAGCAAACTGCAGACAGCTATGTACAAAGGAGCCACGAGCACTGAATTACTCATTGCACATTCCATTGCAGAGCAGTGATTACCCAATACACATATAACCTAGGTCTGGACGGACAAACAGCAGCGTGAAATGGCAACAAAATGGTACACCATCTTTAAGTGGACTCCTTCCTGTTCCTTTTAAAACTGGGATCGATGCAACAGGGAACAAAGATCAATATGAATGCGGTGAAATAATAGCTGAATGTTGAGTTGAAGCCACTATTCCCAGGCTAATTAATCAGACCAACTGCTTCCACAGCCATATATACGTGTG
Organism: Microctenopoma steveboyesi; assembly: GCA_032359275.1. Taxonomy (NCBI): domain Eukaryota; kingdom Metazoa; phylum Chordata; class Actinopteri; order Anabantiformes; family Anabantidae; genus Microctenopoma; species Microctenopoma steveboyesi. The sequence continues at coordinate 12,241,568 of JAUMHF010000010.1, read as the reverse complement.
ATGCCAGTCCACACATGGCTTGAAAACACAAGCAGCTGGTGAAGAAAAAATCAGACAGGGTAGCAAAGAATTTTGCCTCAGCATTAAACTCTACCTTTTTTTGGTAGATTGTTTGCCCAAGACTGACTGCTCTATGCATAAAAATACAGAGGCAAATCGCTGAAAATGCCTGTAGAAGTATTTTTAGAGGACTCCCAGCATACTCTAGGACTCATATATAAGGGCGGTAACATGAGATAAAGCCAATTTTAAATGAGTTTCTGAAACCACTTCTATCTGAATCTCTTCTATAAGCATCAATGTGGAGCTAAAAACTTGAAAACTAAAGAAATACCAGATCAACTAAAAATGCACATGCGTGGAACAACATTTGTTCTGCTTCAACCCAACCTTCAAAATGCATGATCATTTCTTTGATATGAGCAGATGCTTTAACAAATTACTCCGAACTATCAAATTGAAGAGGCATCCATAGTAACAATGCCAACAATTTCCAGGACTGTTTTTTTTCCAGGCTGGTGGAGAGAAGCACATTTCTAACCATCCACCATTACAAACATTGAAAAGAGAAAATGAAAACTCTACTGTCTGGCTACCCGAGATGAAAACAGGTCGGTGAGATGAATGCCCAAAGGTGAAAGGCCCAGAGTGGGCATGTGTCTGCCTGTCATACATTGGGTGGACCTGCATCAGTCAGTGCTGTCAGTGCCCACTAAGAAGAGGCAGGCAATGGAAGAAGCACAAGACAAGAATAAGCCTACAGCACTGAATGAGATGGGAGAATCTGAGCTAAAATGACTAAAATTCTAAGAACAGCACAGAATTAAAATACCTCACATTACACTGATTGAAGTTTCTGAACTTATCTTGACACCAGCCTCATCTGGAAAATGTGTTCTACCAAGTCTTGGCCACATTAGCCTAAAAGCAGTCTGTTGTGAATGTGAAATATTGTTCAGGGTCCCTGGTGGGAGTGATCCTGAGTTCTATCATGCTGGCTAAAGGGTGTGGGTTTGGGAACCATGGTTCTGAACGACTGCGCCAGCCCTCCCCCCCATTATCAGATACTTCAAACACAGACAGAGACATTTGTGGAGTATTGTTCGACAAGATCTCTCATAAAGCTGTGGTGAACTGACCTCAGCTTACAAAGAAAAAAGCTGTTCATTAGCACATCAAACACACCCACAATGCAATTAAACCAACTCCTAAACATGCTAAGACAGCAAATCTCACCAATAACTATGAATAAGACTATGATACACATAGATTTGTGTCGTGTATTCTGTATGATGCTTAGAGGATATCTGTAGGTTTCTGTATACACAGGATATTGTCATTATGTTCAATCTTTACATCCTATTTGACTTAGGAAGGTGTCGGACAGTTAACATAACATCCTCCTCTGCTGACCTCATTTGTGGCTCCACATTCCCTTTAATGTGGCACTGCCCTGCAGAAATGTGAGCTAACTCGTAAAAAGCGGAGGGTTACAGAGTGACTCTGAAACAGAGCCTGACACAGCTCAATGCACCCATGATCTGCTGAGTGTGAGTGTGAGCCGAGTGCAAAGCAGATACTTGATCTGTTTATTATGCCACATCATTATTACGGTCAAATGACAGCATGCTAGGTTCTTTGTTGATAGGTTTAATCTGGTCCTGTTGTCCTGGAGATGTGATGGAGGCTAATAAGTCAAAGAATAGAAACGGCAGAAAATCACTCACGTTATTACCTAATCAGAGTTCTCTTTATCATAGAAAGAAATAAACAGAGGGGGAAAACTTTTTTTTTCTGTGCTTGCATAAACATAACCATTATCTGGGTAAATAATTATTCACAGTGTGCATGAGTGCTGATTACAGCTTCCAGCCGGTTATGTGTAATGGGGGGTAGACATTCACTCATCAAATATGGATGAAATGGATGTTGGAACTTTCCATCCTGGCACTTAATCATGGCCTTACTTGGTACGCAGGTAAACACTGGCTGTGGAGCACGCGAGGACAGTTCTGGCAGATCAGAACGTGTAGTCTGAACCGCAGACGATCGTTTTAAGAAGGAAAAATATTCACCCATGCATAATTCTTCTACCGGGTGTCGCGGTGGTGCTACAGCTGACCTCGGACAACAGTTGTGTGCACTCATCTGCATGCAGCACAGCACTGAGTACAATGACACTCACAGGTCTACAAACCCCTTACTTTGCAATATGTTTAGCACCTCGTCATATATTTTCTCTCAAGCTGAATAAAGCCAGCTGCAAACAGGTGCACTCCTAATTACTGTGTGGATTTAGCACGTAGGGCTCATCTACCTACTCTGAAGAGAGACAAACAAACCACAGACAGACAAAAAAAACACGATATCACCAGAGCAACTAACCCCTTGATCCAAACTTGATCTTTACTTGTCTTCAAAGGCAGAATCAGTGTCAGGCTAAGTTCAGAAAGCAAATGCAAGGGGCCTACAGGGAGAAGGGATGAGTTTTAGTCCTGACCCACAAGATAAGATCAAGTTCAGGCAGAGGACAAATTAAAGAGTAGAATGGAAAACAGGAAATGACGGATGTGTTAAATCACAAGTAAACATGGAAAGAAAGATGAGATATAAGTGGCTACTACAGTATACAAAGTCACACAGCTCACCTATCGCCTGTCACTATTGTCTGTCCTACCGCCCACCATCAAGGCAACGCAACCACAAAACACAAATTGACCAATTAAAAACCGTAGTTTGAGTTATCTGAAAACATGCAGGAAATGAGTAGCTTGTTCCTGAGTAACCACAAAGTTTCTCTCAGATACAGTGTTTTCAATACATCCACAAAAAGCAGTCTGGAGTAGCTAATTACTATGCTGAAATAGCTAATGCTTGCTGAACGCAGTGGTGTTTATTTTAAAAAGCCATTACGTAAGGTAATGAATATGCATAGACTCTAGAGGCCAGCGGCTCGGTAGGCTTTATGTTTACTCTGCTTTAAAAGGGTGCTGCTTTCATTTGGGTTCATTATAAAGCTGCTGTGTGGTCAGGGTACAAGTAAAAGTAAATAGAAATCGAAGGATTTCTCATGTATAGACTGATTCGTTGCATACATCCAGAAAGGACGCCCAGCAGACTTCCTGCACTCAGAACTCTGACAGCAACAGAGATGGTGATGGTGACACTGAGCAGGAACCCTGTGAAAAGGTTAAAAAAAAAAGGAATGGATGTAGAAGTGTACGGGACTGGAGCTTAGTATGGCTGCCACGTCCACTTCTCTGACAACTAATTTGCCCTAACATTTGAGCAAAAAGGTCAGACAACCCTTTGCTCCAGTTTATGAATAGTGTATAGAGACTGTGGCTGAGTGAAAGCAGAAACAGTGGCGCGGGCAGGTAGAAGGTCTCTTCCTTCTTGACTTAGCTTAACCAGAAGGGAGGTAGTGGGAGTCTGCTCTTGTCGGTGTCCAGATGGGGGTTGCTCTGCATCGTCTAAGCCAGGACTGGAGTTCTGATCTTATCTTATTCAACTAGGCCACTGTGTTGAATTCAGCTGGTGCTCTCTCTGATGCCTGCAAACCGTGACAGTGAGTGAAACACTAAAAGGTTCAAACACATAAAAAAGAACTGATTGTAATATATTGTCTCTGCAGGATGTAGCAATAGCCTCAGGCAGTTGATGGTTATGCCTTTGGTCCTGTGTTTTGTTGTAACATGTAACAATGTATTCAATGATAAAACAGTGCGTTCTTCTTCTGGATTCTTCTTCTTCTTCTACTGAGGGATGTAAATACATGCTCCTTCACACACTGCTCTGTATTCCCGTCAAAAGGAAATGAGGCCACAGTATTTCCTACCAGAAACGTCCTCTGCCCGTAGAGGCAGTGGCTCATTTTAATGTTAACCTCAAACAGGACTCCCCCCACACAGGTGAACACTGATAAACAGGACATGCTGGACACACTGAGGGATGACCAACTAGCAGCAGCAGAGGTGTGAGAAAATCCCCACTGAACCAGGAAATAATGAATGCAGGCCTTAGCGTAAAAACTTTAAGAACCACCATAATTCCTTTGAGGAAGAGACAACACTTGTAGAAACAGACCTACATCATAGGTGCGATACAGACTACACATTAAACTAAAAGATTCAATTGCTCAGCTCCCCGCCCACCTCCACACCTCAACTGCCTCCCTCCACTACTGAACATGATCGCGTGACTCCGATGATTCCGTGTTTGTGGGACACTGAGATCATGGTCCAAGCAGAAACACCCTACCCCCAGGACGCCGTCTTTCCAGATGGGCCAAGCCAGCGACACTTGTTCAATTAAGGGCATCAGGGGAAACCTAACCACTTTATTGTCTGCAAGCTGGACCCACATTGATCAGCATGTCTGGAACTGCGTGACAGCTTAATCTCATGAACACGGTCTTACACACACGAACAGTCAATTACAGGGCGATCCAAATGATTCTGTTTGTTTCTCCTTTGAGACAACGAAGCAACCTAAGCAACCTGCATGTGCCTCAGGTCAACAAAAGAATGAATGAAGAGATCTTGCAGCCGCTCAGATACATTTTAAAATGAAAGTCTATCATCCACTGGTAGCACTTTTTTTTTTGCATGTGATGAATGAAACAATATTTAAAATGAAGCTTTCAGAGCTTTCGATATAAGTAATCAAGGATAAATGGTATCACACAGAGAGACACGGGTAATGAGCACTTTGATTTCATTAGAAATCTACAGGTTACCTAATGAAGTGACCAGTATCTAGAAATCAGTGTGACCGTCCACAAAAATAAGATGTGCGTTTGCTTGGCTTGGCAGTATCTTTAAACGTACACACAGAGCAGAAAAACAACACTTTGTGCATGACACTGGTTTAGATGACAAAATGAAACCTTGGCCTAACAGAACATTCATTAACAGTGACTCCTAGTGAAGTATCTAGGCCACGTCTCCTTCCAGTGAAGCAGCCTGCTGCTTTGACACCTCGGCTCTTGAGATTCCTGCTGGCCCCTCCTCTTTCTTGCTCCATCCATTGTCACTTGTTGTATTTGTCTGTCTGTTTCATTCTCTTTGCACTCCTTCCCTATGCTCCTTTATTTCTACTTCGCCCCCTCCAAATGATCACACACTGGGAAAGCAGGCCAGGGCTAAGCCAGGCCTGTCAGGAAGCACTGAGGCTCTGTGGCTTTAAAGCTCTTCCCCTCTTGCTCTCAGGGAATCACAGAGGCGGCAGATAAATAAATAAGATCTGTTGGTAACAAGGCTTTGTGGCAGCTGCTGAACAAATTCATGGTGTTTCTGATAACAACTCATCATAGCGGGTAGGCCACGCTGAAAGAGGGTAGCCCTTTCTACAGGGACAGCTGAAATATTTATTTTTCTCAGAGACGTCTGTTTGGTTTAACATAAACTATTCTCTAACTGCAAACAGGAGCATTACATATAAGTACTGAGCTAACCTACTGAAAGAATGCAGGGTGAATGAGTGAGTTCACACTAAATGTGGCCATTCTTAACCAAACACTGATGAATGCAAACAAATCTGTAAATAGAAAAAGACAATCTTAATTCAGCACATTTTAATTCATTAGCACTGTGCAGGCTATGGCCAGATCCTGGCTGTGCTAGATGAAGAAATGTCTTGTACAGTTTGCACTGGTTGCCCTTCAGCTTTGTCATCTTGGGTTTGAATTTAGGATGGACTGATACAGGAAAATCCCTTTAACAACTGTTAGCAGAACTTGATGTGCTCTGATATTAGTGTTTAACAATTATAAACATATAATGAGCCACGGCTGTCGCCTGTCAATCAGAAGATCGGTGGTTCGATTCCCCGCCTCCTTAGGTCATATGTCGAAAATTTATTGGACAAGACACTAAACCCCAAGTTGCCCCCGGTGTGTCAGGTCAGCTGCACAGCAGCTCTGCCATCAGGGTATGAGTATGAGTGTGTGTGTGCTTGTGTGTGTGAATGGGTGAATGAGAAGCAGTGTAAAGTGCTTTGAGTACCAGTCTAGGTAGGCTATATAAATGCAGAACATTTACCATATATATATATAAATAAATGGTCTGCATTTATATATATATATAGATATATATATATATATATACACACACACACACAGATATATATATATATATATATATATATATATAAATGAAACATGCACATAGCTATGTCAAAGATAATGTTGCAGGCACCACTTTCTTCAGATGGAAGTTGAGAGTGAGTGTGAGTGCTTTTATTTTCCCCCTCGCTGTCAGCCAAGGGACGAGGAGGAGATGGACTTTTTGCCAGGCTCTGTCCAAATGCAATCTCTCACAGTGTCACCTGGGTAGCATGGATCCTTAGCTTTGGAGTCAGTGGCATTTTATGTCATAATTGAATGGAGAAAATGCTGCAGGTGCGCAAGAGAGTGTTGTAGCACTTAGGAAATAATGGTTTGTGGAGAAGAGGAAGAAAAGAAAAAATGTAGGAGTGATTTTTGAGCTGTGCAATGCACAAATCTGGTTATGAAAGGGACAGTGGGTGTCAGGTGGAAAATAGGAATGTGTCAGCCCCTACATACGTATATCCCTGCATGACAGTGTGTCACACACAAACACCATAAAAGGTGTGCTTTAACTACTGGTCCATAAGGAAGGAGCAAACAAAAAAAGCATTTTTGGTCATTATGTAAATACATTGGCAATAATCAATAAAATAATCTGTAGTAATTGGAATTGTGCAGCCAGTATCTTAAACAGCACAGTGTGCCAAATTTACTGACACTGAAAATTTAGAATGGACAACAACTGCAGTGCTCAGCTAATTATTACAATTCCCACCCTAACCAGTTAATCTAATCTATTCCCAGCAGGTCTTCAGATGCATATTGGCACCACTGCAGTGCTCTGGTAGGTTAATCACCTATTTTCTACGTTAGTTACTATGATCGCTTCTAATGTGTTTAACAGTAGGAGCTCCTGAAAGAACAAGGTCAACCCTTTGCTAAGGTCTGAACATTGATATTTACATGGAGCTTTGGAGGTATTTGGTTGTTTCCAATATGTGCAATGCCTGTAAAAACAATTAGACTTTAAAATGCTACAGTATACAACACATTGGTCCAGCTCTTCCTTTACATTCTTTTCTTCTTCTGGTCTATCCCATACAGCATCAGTAACCCAATAAATATAGACTTTACTGCTCCCTATGGCTCTAACTCACCAGTAACCTCGTAGCCACAAGTACATCAGGCAGAAGAAGGAAGACGGTGACGGAAGGACAGTGGAAGGAAAATATAAGCTGTCAAGAGTACAGACATGTGGAAAGACGACAAAACAACAGGAGACTGATAAGAGAGGGATAAAGCTACAGATAGGTGAGGGGATAAGGGAAAGCAGAGAGATGGATGAGGATGGATGGAGAAAAGAGGAAGAATGCCAACACTGTATCCCTTTCTTGGCATAAATTACCGGCTAAACACAACGCAAATACAGACACGGCGACATAAACTCCAAATACCCCATAAATATCCACTGAAATTAAAAAAATAAATAAATACAATTGTTTTTTCTTTTTATTTCAAGCACAGCAAAGGCACAGAGGTTCAGCACAAAAGCTCATTTCAGCACACAGGAGGAAAAACTAAAACATTCAAAACCCTCCCTACGCTCACCGCAGTACAGCACGTCACTGTGATTTAACACAAGTGCTGAAGTTATAACGTGTGTGAGGAAGGCAGAGGGAAGACGGAAAGTTAAAAACAGAGATGTTGGTCTCGTGGTAAAAAAGCGCCACATAAAAGCTCGTGCAACTTTTGAAGTCAAGTGACTGAATTAGTAAGATCAGGATTATCAAAGAGAGACACTAAAGAATGAGGCCGTTAAGTTTTAACAGCACTGCATCCGTGTGAAAATGCTACATTATATGATAAAGTATTTCCAGCATAGTAGCTAAATGTGGCACACGCCATGCTGCTCCTCTCACACACACACACACACACACACAGTACACAACACCAAAGCTCCAGGACATGCATTGTCCAATCCATTTCTCTCTCCATCATAGCGAACAACACTGCCTGAGGGCACACGTGTTGACACTGAAGCATCTGGAGCTCCTCACAAGTGGACGCCCACTCCATCCCCTCAGACGCTGTTATCGCGAAGCAGGAAAAAATAAAATAGAGAAGGGAGAGAAAAGAGTGTGAGCTGTGTGGGGTGAAATTAACGTCTTGTGAGAACAGGCATGGCTGGACTTGTGCTCCTTGATGACTGGAGGAGGCTTAATCTCTCCGCAACATCTGGCGGAGGCTGGGCAGGCAGAGAAAACATCAAGGCATCCTACTGTCCAAAGGCTCTTGAGCAATCTCAGAAATAAAAAAAAGGAGCCATTCAGTTCTGTGCCACGTGCTCTTCTCTTCCAGAGAGGTTACTGTGAGCATGTGTGCGTTTTTTTATCTGCAGTCCATTCGTTTGAAGTGTTTGTGAGTAAAAACAAAAGAAAAACAGCCAGCAATCTTCCACAATCGATTGCTTTCTCAGAACATGATAAATCTCCTGCAATTAAATATATGTACAGTTCAAATTTATTGATGAGGAAGAAAAAGGACAAAGTTGTCTCAGCTGTTCTTGCGTTGTACCACTTCATGTCAAGATCCAAACAGTTTATCACGCAGGTGGTCGGCCTGTTCAGCTAGTGCGAGTCAAAATACCAGCAGCAGTTAGAATTTGTATAAGGATAATAAATAAGGACCATTTGTTCCAACAAACAAAATCTAGGTTAATACCACAATGACATCATTACATTTAATATTTGCTTTAGGCTCTTGTGTTTTCGCCTTCTGTTGCCTTGACGCACGCACGTTCAAAAAACATTCAAGTTTTTTGTCTGTGATTTTGTTTTATTTCTCCTGAGCAAATAAGAACAAGATCCGTAATCTGGTTTGGATCATCCAAAGCAATCTCCTATAACTACAGGCCCCACTCAAATATATAATCCTGTAGATGTAGCAAACATCTAACTCCATTTTTTTTACACTGGGGGGAACAATTTTATTGCTCTCCCCCCAGGAGTGAGATTAAGTTGGAGGTCTGTGTGGCTCAGAGAGAAAAGATCATTAGCCTTGATCAGATTGATTAAGCTCAGCATGAGCAGCTCAGAACATCCCTCACCCAAACAAAGAGCCAGGTCACTAAATCTATCTACTAGTCTCAGAGGCCAGCCACGCATGTGATCTGTTACTGTCCAACTGTATACGAGTCGTTTCTCTCCTATCTGTGTTCACGGTCGCAGTCAGATCACCGGTGAGGGAGAAACTTAGAAGATGACTATCCTTCACCATATGAATGAAAAAAGAAGTGCAACTCAACAGAGCATCTAACCTGCGTGCGCCTGTCAGACACACCTCTGGGAATCACTGGCTCTCTGATAAAGAAATTAAAATCAGTAGCTTGGGACAACTTTAATTGACAATGAAAGAAATGTGTGCATTTTTAAACGGCCATCATAAAACGCACTATTAAATCAATTCCACACATCAGGCGGACAGACTGTAGGCAACGGTATGAGCGCTGCAGTAAGGCGCAATCGTGCACCTACAGCACATTAACAGCTATGTTGCTCATCCTTTAGAGCCCTTCTTAGTTGATTTGATTATTTACAAACCAAACAAACAAAGTAAATGATCAGCACATAAACCTACAATGGAAACAACCATGAGTTGAGTCAACCAACTAATGCAGTAAATCCCTGCGTGTCCACTATTGCATGATTCATAATAATAATAGTAATGCAGTAATTTATGCATGTTGTGTGTGTGTAACACGGTAAATGTTTCTGCACTGGATAAAGGTTTGAATGCATTTTTTTTACTCAACATTTGCGATGGACTCCACGTGAGATCTCCTACTGTTGCAACCCCACCCTGCACAAAGACATCCTGTAACCACTGTCTCCCACCTACACGGTTATTTCTTTATTCGCCTCTACAGGAACACTGCCAGGCAATGAGGCAAGCCCACAGTATGCTTATATAATGAAACTATGCATCACACACGCAGTCAACCAGAGAGAAGACATGCTTGCATATCAGTACACAGGTGGTTCACTGGTATAAACAGGTCACTCTCACGGGCGCATCATCAATCGAGGCCTTACATTGTAAGCACGAGGGCCACCGGCCACCTTCAAGGGGCAACGGCCTCCCAGGGGTTTTCAGTGCATTTCTGCCTCATCAATCTCGACCAACCTTTGAACACATGGTCACCGACACTAATTAGACCGAACACGGTCACAGGGAAACCCTAAAAATAGAGGAGAAAGCAGTGCAGTAGTACTCTAAGGGTTTGGTTTTAGAGACAATGAACCATTAAATAAATCAGTTGGGTTGTCTTCAATGCACAACACAATGGGAACTTTTATTAAATGACACGATTTCAGAGAGCACAAATTAACTAAGGTGTATTTACACCATCTTCTATCATCATTAAACTAAATATCTTCACCCGCAAATGTGATCTTTGTATCAAACTAAACATTTACAGAAAATCTTTAAATACTAAAATGCCCTTTTCATATAGATTAATGATGTTGCTGGAGAAAAGTTAGACCTCTGCACAGGGAGGGGTATTCCTTCAACAACAAGACTCTTAAAGAGTGAACCAACAGCACATGCCCTTGTCCGGGGCAGAGAAATACCTGCGGAACATACTTCAAATGAGTAGGAGAACTGCTGGGCTAAAAATGCAGGTTGTAGTGACGTTGTCCTTGACCTGTGCAAACAGAAACCCCACTCCACAACCTTTGCTACTTTAGGACATACTAATACAGTGCAGTACCAACGTCTTCTGGATCCCACGATCCTCTGGGAGTTGCTTACCGAGCCTTGTGTTAGTCACACAGTAAAATCATCCACTCTTCAACACCCTCCTCTGCTCTACTCTACTCTCCCTTTCTCTCACACATAAAGCTTTCTTGCCCCTCACCTCACCCCCACTCCCCATCAGTCTGGAGGGGCTACTCTGTCAAACAGTGTTGCCAGGATTTGTAGTACTGCCACCATTTACTGCTGTTCCCAACTTTCCCTTTGACATTTTCCCATCAGTGGCTTCAACAGTACTGACACGGCTCCAAGGGTTCAAACACACACACACACACACACACACACACACACGCGCGCACACACACGCACACACAGTCATCACTTGTTACATGCATTTCTGATCTAGGACCAAACTGGAAATGTCAACTTCAAACTTTCCAATACATATTCTACATGTCAAGCACGGACCAGATTTCAGAAAGAGTTTACTGGGTTAGCAATAAAATGACATGACTTATGAGTTTCTATTTCCTTTATGCCACAAAATAAACAACCCGTGCTTGGTATAAGGATTGAAAAATAACTGCAGTGTGAAAGTTTTTAGTTTCAAAAGGAAACCCGGAGCAAGAGGGTTTGTCATAGTGATTTCCCCTGCTGGTTCAGGTCGTGTGATAAGTAATCCATCACCCCCAGCTCGGCAAGGAGGAAACGCAATGCAGGAAGATGCAAACACACCCACACACACACAAACACACACACCCAGAGGCCAACGAACAGTTTCTACCCATTTCTGTCAATCTGAGTGTCTGATTTGACTGACAGACTCAGTCAAGCAGTGGCTGAACCTACAGTATTCCTGATCAGTGTGGAAAGTGGAGACAGGCAGTAGCCTGCAGAGAGACAAGTGCTGATCTATCCATAAAGTCTGCTATATCCAGCACTGGCTTAGTGCCTGGCCCAGGGGCTAATGAGGCACCCTCAGGGGCCCCGACTGGCAGCCTTCATTCACCTTTGTTGAAAATTGGAGAGAGAGGAAAAGCAGGAAGACAGTGTCTCAAAAAGTCTTATCTTCTTAAGTTTAACAATCTGTCTCAAGATTGCCAAACCACCTTGACATTTTTCCATGTGAGATACATAGCTTGTTCCTATAGAAATAAACCACAGACAAACCAAAATCAAATTAAAAGACAAGATAAAAAAAAACAAGAGATTGAACAGAGATACTTTTGCTTGGACATCCATTGATTTGGTCTTATTTAGAAACGACAATTTAGGGCCCCTGGAAGTCACTTATAACCGCAGTCCAAACTGACAATGCCCCTCCCCGGAGGGAGGGCAGAGAGCATTATCAAGCAGCTGGCATTGGCATCCATGACAGGATTAAGGGAAGCCATCAGAGGGCCTGAGGTGTTAAGCTTTAGTCTTACCTTCAACGACATACTCTTCTGCTTCAGGGACGGGTCCAAAGGGAATGCATGGAAAAAGAGGAGAGAGAGAGAGGATTTCTGTTAAATTCAACATTTTCTTCACATAAATGTAATGTCACTAAAATCTAGAGAAGATAAAATCTGAAATACATATGTACTTTAATACTTCTACTAAAACACCTATATCTATATCTATCTATCTATATCTATATATATATATATATATATATATATAGATATACACGGTACAGCAGCAGAGGCCAATTTGTAATGCTAGAAAATAAAATCACAGCTGCCTGCCACTCCAGGAGCCACATGTTGGAGGACAGCGCACTAACCCCAGGAATGTAAAACAGCCTCTAGCTTAACAGGGCATCCCTATGGAGAACTTGGTATTTTGATCTGCTTTAGAGGCTGCTGGGCATGGGTCTTCAAGGAATGCTGTATTAAGTTATAGCGTGCTCAGTAATATTTCAGTGTGACTCTCCACTGCACTGGTTCAAAGTGTTTGTGTCTGCAACTACATTTCAGTCAGAGCATTAAAAGGCGCATGTAACCAAGTGGTGATGCAGCATCACACAATGTACGGACATGTAAATGAAACATCACGCCACATTTTAGAACTGATAAAGCATAATATGGTTTTCACGCAATTGATTTTTTAAGCCTACACTGATGACAACAGCAACTGTTAAAACAGCAAAGGGACGCTACATAAGCCATAACACGCCAGCATAGCTCTTATATGCAATATTTCATATTGCGTCTGCATGAACCACGTGCTGTGTCTGCTTTTGAATTCTGTTCTATTACTGACCACTATAAATGCATCGCCAAAGGGTCTTCAGCTTACTCAATGCTATTACAGGTCAGGCCAAGCCACAGGGTTAATAAAATACCGACTTCTGGAGATACAGCAGGTGCTCCTCTGACATCTAGACAACACACCAGGGCTAAGGATGGTCTCACTATGCTACCCAGCTCCCTGAACGGACCTGAACCGAGTTTAACGAGTCATGGTGAACTTTATAAGTGCTGAGATGAACGATCAAGACTTAGAGTGAGAGTCTACAGGGATTCTGATGCATTCACACAACAGGAAGGAGCGCAGTGGTCTGATTGAAACGCCATCATGAGTGACAGAGCATTTGCCAAGCTGAAGCATACGGACTGTGTTCGTCTAATGTAAAGTAGAAGCTGTTTATCTAGTCACTGGCCAACACTCCTTTCCTCTCGTCTCATCTCTGATCACAGTCCATCATCCTTTCTTTCATTGTGCTCCCTCATATCTTACTCTCTCGGCTTCCTCCAAGCTGGAGCAAAGGGTGTTTGATGCACAGCAGAGGTTTTTTATATTATCACAGGCCATGAGTCTGCCTTTTCCCTCCACTCATCTCTCCCCTCATGCTGTCTTTCTTTGTGGGCCTCTGTTAAAACGCAAAATCTAGCCACTGAGTGCCACAGAGCGAAAGCTTCTGCTCACACATGGTATGAAACATGTCTGGAGAAGCAGAAAATGTCAGGTGTGAAATTAAGTCACTTGGATTATGAGAGTGTGGGCTAATTTGAATCGATTCATAACTGAAAGTACCAAACTATTCACTTTATTTTCAACAGAAAAGCTAAAAAAAGATAAATGGTGATGTTTTTAAGCCCTACCTGAAAGCCCTACTTGAAAGCCCTGTTCAATGAATAATGTACAATGTTTTAGTGTCAAGTTATCCTAAAGATCATCTGAAAACCACTAATTGTTAAAACCATGAATTCGAAGCATCACTGAAACATGATTTTAGTCAACCAGTGAGATATAACCAATCTGTCTGAGCTCACACCTTTAATGCTACTGATGACTTTTCACTAGTATTCCAGAGATGTTTTCCTATAAGGTGTATCCCACATAGCCTCAGGCTCTGAGCTCCACTGAGTCCCAGGCTTTTCTGTTATTAATAAGGAAACGTGTAGAACATTGCTTTCAGAGGAATTCTCAAAAGCTGTCTTACATACACACACAGTACAAGATTCCTCAGCGCAAAAGTGTGGTCCACGGCTATGAATCCTCTCTGTACACTTTTCAATCCAATCCTTATTAAAGCAAATCTCAGAAGCTGAAAAGTAGACACAAACTTTCATTAAATTGACAGCCAGTCTGATTCCAGTATCTAAATTAGTGTGCGATACCTGTAGCAACAAACGAAAAAGGCTCAATGAATCAAGAAGACAGTCACAGGGTATAAAAGAAGAAATAGGACGTGGGCTGCAAAAAAGAAAGAAAGAAATAAAGTCCAAAGTAAATTCAGATTCAGATGAAAGCGGTGAAGATTTCTTCACCAATGAATCCCTGAGGGTTTTGGAGGCAAATGAGAGACTTTTCCGACCTAATCCTTACCAAGCTAACTAAAGGATTTACCGAGGGCAGAAAAGCATGCCTGCATTGGAAAACAACCTTCCCTCTATCCGCCATCCTATTTTCTTGCAAAGGAAGTAAGTCATGCAATTAACTTCTGCTTCTATACAAAAAGATCAGGAACATACAGTAATACTACAAGGTACCGTCGTGTTCTCCAGTTGACTCGTGTCTTTTGAGGCTTAATTAATAGAACAGTGAAGAAGAAAAAAAAATAGTATGATCTTGTTCATCTAGGGTTGTATCTGCCCAACACTGGGACCAGCTATTGTTTGTTTACACACAAAGGTACATTTAAAGGGGAAGTACGAACTGTGGTACAGGACGGTACAGTACTAGTTGTTGATATGCATGAAATAAATACACATTAAGCTGTACTGAAATATACTTTATGAGATATAGCTGCAAAAAGAAAAGGTGAACGTTGACTTCTTCTGAAAGTTGTTATTCGTAAATATTCAGTCTGTTAATGTGATATGGAGCCTTAGAACTTAACCACCACGAGAACAACTATCTACTGTGATTGTTGACAGCATTTTATAAAATAATCATGTGTAATTTTCACAATAATCTTCTCATTATAGATAAATGGCTAAAGCACAGCAGCGAGTCATCTCAGAGGGAGTTCCAGCTAAACATCAGAGGTAGAAAGAAAAAGACCACTCACTCACTAAAACACAGCTGGAGAATATCCTGGAGAATTGGCTGTATAACTATAACTTAAACAATGCAGCGCCACTGTATTTTTTAAACCAACTTTCACAGCAAAATTAAAATAATCCAGGGCTTCAGAATAAACGTTATTTGTGTTATTTAAGTAATAAAGAAAAACAAATCTATTACACAATGTGGGAGGCACAGAAAACGTTGGGGACCACTGCTTTAGATGACTGTGGGAATTGAGAGGCCTGATTACTAGATGTCCATAATGTGAACTCTGTGCTTGCTTGAGAGTTAGCTTTTTATTTGACATTTCAAATGCAAACCATGATTGTATGTGGTTCCTGTCTTGTGAGTCACTCTAGCTGCAGTAGAAAAAGGTAGAAAGTCTATTATTTGGTCCCACAAAATGTCACTCAGGGAACTCAAAAGGCAAGAGGGACGAGAAAAAGCCCTTTCTAAGCGAGGTTATTTGACATGACTTCAGACAGCCACAGAGGAAACGAAATGATAAAGTTAGGAGAATAAGCTGAGTGGAGGATGTGTGCACACGCTCACCTTACACTCCTTCTATTTAGAGCCAGGCTTTAACCTGAACTTCCCCACACTGTCACAAAACTTTCTCCGCGAATGAAAGTTAATCCGTAAGACAAGGCCTTTGCTGATTTCATGGCAAATCTTGACAGCGAAACACAAAACTTCCTCCCTACAACTGTGCAAAGGCAGTTGAGGCTTTCTAATCCTGATAAAGAATAAAGGAAATAAACAAGTGTACTGATTTATCTCACAGTGCCACAGCACATACGGTATTCCCCGTGTAATGCTGAATGTCAGAAGAGTGAACGGGGTCAGGTGGATGGGGTTAGAGATGTGCGATGTTTAACAGAGTAGGAGGGTTTTGTTCACTCAACAGTAAGAGAAATTTTCCATCTCAGCTGTACTTCTAACCCCACCTCTTAAAAGTAATACCACTTTATTGGGTAGTGGAAATTAATGATAAAACTATGCACACTGAAACACAAATACAAATCTTTATACATGTCCTCACAACACAGGCGGCTGTTTGTTGTTACAATAGGTAAATTAAAAAATACTATTGCTCTTATCTGCTAAGTAAGACTGAATCCAGATTCTACTGGAGAGCTTCGTCAGACTCGACTGGAAACATGATACAGGTTACCCTAATATTCATTGGACATTAGATTTTATATGGTCCACAGCTTTAGTTTAAAATGTCTCATGAACTCAGCCAAAGCATCCGGCCAAGACCAGCCCACCACACTCAATAACAGGCACGTTATCTTGAATAACTCTACGTGGCGAGTAGCACATCTATCTGGCTATTAGCTCGGCTCGTAAGGAGTTGTGCTCGGACACCGTAGGTCTGGTTCTCATCCTGACCCTGACAGACCAGAACATGCATTCACACACAGCATTTAGCACAAAGACTAATATATGTTAAAGGTTTTTATGTGTCACATGCAATTTAAAATGATTATGTGAAAATGGATTTGTTATAAAACAGTATGTATGTATGTAAATCAAAGTGAAACATTTTTAAAGAGACCCTCGGCCCCCTGACATCATCAAATCTGGCGTGCATTAAAAAACAAGGTTGGACACTCCTGCTATGCACAAATACAGCTGCACTGACTAACAGATGAGCATTTTACCACCACAGGCTGTGTGCACACAACTGTAACTCCAGCTCATTAAACAGCGAGAAGCACCATGCAGTGATGCAAGATGCATCCTCACTGCAGTACACCGCCGGATTTCTGCTGCACGTTCTGTCACCTGTGTGGCGTGGCGATATAGTTTGGAAATTATCTATGCATTATCCCTTGAATATTGGCATTCATGATGACCAATGCAATTAAGCCAACCATATCCTGAAGGCATATATCTTTCTTAAATGTCAGTTTTAATTAAGCATATTTATTGTTTACAAATCTATTCAGTACATTTGCTTGAAAAAAAGTGTATTATTAGCCACGAGCCAAGTAGCAAGTGATTACTTTTGGTGCAGACTGATTTTATTTTTTATTTTTTAACTGTTTAGCCCAAGCAGAGCTCACAGAGTAAAGCGCTGTGAAGGATTTCCACATCCCACTCCTATACAAATGATCATACACATACACGTTAACACGTAATAGAGACCGGTGTAACCTTGCACACTGCTGACTCAAAGCAAAAGCAGGTTCACAGGGGGGTCACTAAAAGGTAATACTGTGAGAAATTAATGGAGAGCACCATCTCTTTTTCCAATGCCATAAAAGTGCTGTGAGTTCAAGTTAGAGAAAAGGATAACGGCAGTGGTTGACATATACTTTATCAGAGCCTTTGGACAAGACTCAACAGGGACAAGGTCAAACAGAAATGAGCAGAGATAGAAAGAGAAGGGAAGTAACTGTGATAAAATGTACGCTTCCTTTGCGCCGGGCAATAATAGAAAGTAAATGATCTTTGTTTAAAATCGACTTATCTCTAATGTGTGGTTCATTAATTCAATGAAAAGCTAAATAATTTGCCACAGCCTGAGGGCAGGTGAGTCCTGTGAGCTGTAAAACAGATCGTTTGGATTATTTAGGTCTTTTTTGATGAGAAAAAATAACAATTGCTTTAGTAGGGGAGAGCAAAACAAACAATTCAAATGACACAAATAAAGTACGAGATGAATCCGACTCAGGAGAGCGAGGAGTTGGAAGCTGGAAGCTGTGATGTGCTGAAGTTCAAAGAGTCACAGACTGCGGGGTAGTTATGTGAAAGAGATAATTCAACCTCACCCAACTCTGATCTGCAAAGAGCAGCAATAAAATGCTGCTTCATGTACCAAGCTAAATAAAAAAGAGATGTTATAATGACGTTTTCAAAGGTCACTAGCTTTAAATAGATCAACTTCACTCCACCTCCATTTACCTCTGTGGATAATCTGGCACTGCTCTCAAAACAGCACGATGAATTCATCGTCAAACAAACTTTCTGTTTTCCGCCATAAATTATTTGCTATTTTCAAGCCAACTTTTTCCACTATCAAGCAGACACAAGCAGACGGACACAATTATAGTGATCATCCTACAAGAATGAAATGCTCATCATCAAGAGTATGTGGCACAGAGATGTTAAAACGCACAGTTAGGAGGCTAACAACACTAAACAATGTGAATATTTGAAATTCGAAAAATTGGCAGGTACAGCCATTTATTGTGTGTGTGAAGCCATTGAATGACTATCAAGTGCTGGCCTGGCATGGCTGCTTTCCTGTCCATTAGGGCCCTCCAGCCTAGCGGACATAATGACATTTGATTTTCAACTCTGCTCATTTTTCACTACATTTAACCTTGATTTTAAACTCCATTGAAGTTTGTATTAATCTCACTCACGACTCACTGCAATTAAATCCTGAAGTAATGACTAGTGCCCAGTTAACACACACATTCATTTAACAGTGGGGATGCAATTTTTGGATCTCTTTAAGAATTTAAATTGCAGAGAAGTAAACTGTTTTCTCTCATGTCGCTGGTGACCGCTAGATGACCTGGAATTCATTATATCTTTTAAATTTGAAAGGCTTGTTAGTTACTGATAGAGACCACACTCATTATGCATCGTTAGTCCATGATGTCGGAAGCATTCCTGGCATAATGATGGAGGCGAGACATTTTTTCGGTTGGATGGTGAGACTCTCATCTATGTTTTCTCTGCATTTAGTCAGAAGTGTGATGTAACAGTATTTGCGGTGTAATATTTCAAGATTGCTGAAACTGTTAATAAAATGTGGAGAAGTTGAAACAAAAGATTTTTAAATCACGTTATTGATAAACCTAAACCCACCACACCGCCACATCATCTTAGATCAGACGCTGCGGATATAATCAGATGTTCCCTTAAAAGGTAGAGTTGTGAGATGTCTTCTGTGCGGACCAACAAAACTTTGGTAAGGCAGTGCTGTAGGTGCACACAGGACACAGCTGCGCTTAATAAGTTGCGTCCGGTGAAGAAAAAGTGCGACTACACACATTCCGAACAAAACATGTGTTGTGGCTGCGTGGCATTCTGCTCCATTAGGGTTGCTGTCAGTGGGGTATTTCTGCCTCTTCCACAGTACAATGGGAGTCTCTCTGTATGACTCCTGAACACTGATGTAAAATGGCAGCCTTAGTAAGCTCTAGCAAGCACTTGCTCTTTGATTATAAGGAGCTGGAACCAAAACCTGACATTCACTGGTGGTGTTTCAGAAAAGCTGAAACTCTTTCTGCAATTAAAGTGCACTCTAGCGCTGTTGGAAGTATCACACCATGGCATCGTGTCACCTGTATTTGGATATTTAACCAATGAAATGAGACAAATACACAACCAAACGACATGCAAGCGGGCTCTTATTTAAGGGCGAACTTTATACAACAACAGGCAATCCAAAAGTAAAAAACATTCAATGATAACACAATTCAAGATGACATTTATTTTCCCTGAATACTGATTTTCTTCTACATCTAGACAAATCTGACTTCTATGAAAATTTGAAATGAGTTCTTGTAGTCTAAATAATCCCTCTTCAAAGTGACCTGAACGAGATGTGTTTCCACTGCACGAAATCTCTGATTGTGATCATGCTTTCATCCAATGACATGAAGAGATCATGTTTCTTTGTTCCCCACTATCAAATCCTCTGTTGGATTATTTCAACAAAGGTTAGACAATTATACAAATACACAAACCTATAAGGTAATATTCAGATTGCTGGAGAGATTATGTTATAGTCTTCTCTGTCGTTTCATTGTGAAGGGACTGCACAGTGACTGCAGGGGTCTCTTCGGGATTGTCGTGCATGTAAACATGAGTAAAAGTAAAGGCTTTAGAGAACACGGGTATTAATTAAAAGAAATCATAATATACTGGATGTATGAAGAAAGATATTCATGTTTACAAATCAAACTGAGCCTCCGATCAGCCGTTACAACACACAAAAGGTGCTGGAAGGTAAAGATTGGTCATTTGCTCTTGCAGACG
>JAUMHF010000010.1:12196816-12221163 GCA_032359275.1 Microctenopoma steveboyesi | reverse complement strand
AACTGAGCCTCCGATCAGCCGTTACAACACACAAAAGGTGCTGGAAGGTAAAGATTGGTCATTTGCTCTTGCAGACGGTGATAACAGGCTTGTAATGAAGCCTGGGTTTAGAAGACTTGAGTATTGAGCGCGAAACTGGTCTAAAAGGAAGACTGTTCCCGACACCCTGCCAGCATAATCTGTCAGCACCTATTTGAAACCACTTTCTGAGCCATCATCAGTGATTAGACTTTAAGTGTAAGTGTTTCTGCCACACTTTGGAGATTTCTTTTTAGGTTTGTTCTGGCTGTACAATGTACGCCTGCTCTGAAGACAGAGTACTCTGCCACTCTTCTTTTGTTTTTGTTTTTTTATTGTGACCCAATGATGCATCCATACAGATTGAGGTTTTTATTATTTCCAAGGCGTTGATACATTTAAATTTACACAGAAACATTTTGTAGATTTTTTATGTCGATGTCTCTGCATTTAAGCATTAGTCACAAAAATGGCTACCGACTGGAATGGCTATTGTAATCTCTATGGTAACGTGGTATTGAGTGTATCCCCACAAACATACTCTATGCATCATCTGAATTGGTGCAGAAAACTTCCACTAGTGACTGAAGAAAACACAACATATTATATCCGTCACTCTGCATGAAACCCAGTGGTAATAAGTTAGTCATAGAGAGCATGCATCTGTCATACTACTTTTTCCTGTTATTGCTGCAGGAGGGTCAGAGGAATTACACACGATGGAAGGAGGTGTTCTGATAGTTCATCAATGAAAGTAACACATTAGTATCGACACCAAGAACTCACTGGGGAAAGCAAATCTTATCTTAGCAAAACTAGGAAGACGGGGGAATAATGGGAAATAAGAGGAGCGTGAGAGAGGAGGGAGAGGGAGCACAGAGACTTGGAGGCAAAGGAGATGCAAGAAATCATGGCAGAAGACTTATCTTTTTGGTGAAATAAGATGCAGGATGACACTGAAGACTGTAGTTTAACGGTGGGACACGAGCCAATCAGTAAAAACTAACATGGTTCCAAAAACAGCTGAAGTGGCTATGCAGGTGCATAACTGTATATGTGCATAGCTCAAAACCATAACACAATGTGTGTGTAACGCCCTACCAGCATTACAGGTCACTAATATGGCTGCAGCATGCAGCTGAATAGAAAAAAACAACAAGATGATTGAGAAGAAGAAAAAACACTTTAAGGAGATACTGTATTTTTCCAGAGTTCCATTTTGGGAAACACACAGCATCTCTTATCTTGAAAATGTTCTCTTTATGTACTGAAGGAAACAGAGAGTTGTTTGAATGGGGGAACTAACACTCAAAGTAGCTTTTGAGAAGTGTTTTCCATTTAAAATATATATCTGCTGTCAGCAGAACACTTTAGAATATATGAAAAAAGGATGACACGGGATGAGATAATTCACTTTGAATTTCAGTCTCAGTGGAAGACATGTTAGAATTTGTTGGGAAGACTGGCAGAGAAATGCAGAGGAAAAAAAACCAAAACAAAAACAACCAACAGCATCCGAGATAGATGAGGGATAGACAGAGAAAAACAAACAAGCTGAGAACAAAAAAAAGGAAGGACAATAAAGAGGAAGAACACTGGGGTGGGGTTGACAAATCTCTTAATCTCTCTCTCTCGCGCTCTCTGGCTCTGTTTGTTTTCTGCTGGTTTTGGCCTCAAGTCGCATGTCGATCCCCTCGTAAATTGCCTGCGTCGATCCAGCCTTACAAGCTTCCACATACTCCCCTAGTCCCTGTTAAAATGGTCACGCCAATAAAAGCCCATTCAATTGTAATGAATTGAGAGAGGAGCTAAAAGACTAAAGGGCCTGATTTGGTGACAATTGTTGACGATCCTCGATTGAGTTAGGATTGAGCTAGCCAGCCTCTCCAGTCCTACAGCGTGGTCGGTGTTGTTAGGGATGTCAATGAGAACAAAAAAGTCTGTCGGTTTCCATCTCTTCTCATCTATCTGAATTGCACTTTATACAGTACAGAGGGAAGTGCGTCACTCAGGAGGCAGTGTAACTAAATCTACGGGCATATGGCACGCTCACAGACGTGAACTGTGATGAGCAGGAATATGGCGTCTGTCTGCAAAACAAAGACACAACAGAAAGGAAAGAGGTGATCGCAGCTTGTCATCCGATGCCGACTGACTAATATAACACAAGATGCTTCAATCATAGCTTAGTCCTCTCCCTTCTGATGACTGCCCAGCGAAGTCAGTCCAAATCAAAGTGTTACAGAGGAGGGGAAAATGCCACGGTAGGGTAATGGCAGTCAAATCCTGCAGGGACGCATTGAGTGAACTGCTGATGCTGTAATCTGCAGGTAAGCTGTTGTAACGCTCGCATCCCTGATCTTCATTCTCGGCCTCACGCTTGCAAAACTATTAGCGTTGAGCAAGGGATTCTTGCAAAACGCCACGAACCCCTCCCTTTCCCCTGAGCCGATTACAGCTGCGAGGTCAACAGAAGCTAATGTGACTTTGTCTGGAAGTGCCCGGTGTGGCCCCGAGGTGCTGAGCAGCACAACCCTGGATTACATGGACGAAGGGATTCGAAAATAGAAAAGTACACGGTGCAGGATTTATACACAAAACAGGCAGAAGGGGAAAAATATTCTTTTTGTCTTTGTTTGCGAAAAACCTTATGAACAAGGGTGAACAGGAAACCTCTTTATATTTCTTGCTTTTTGCATCAACAGAGATCTATTGATTTGTTTCTCCACAGCTCTGACAGTTCAAGTGTAATGTGCACAACGATGTGCTGGAGAGAACACCTCTCACTTTGCTCTGGTTGGGGAGAATACTGCGTCCCGCCTAACAAAAAACTAAATGACGACGCTTGTTTATACCAAATTCGTTTGCTTTTTTCCCCTTTTTTTAACAAATAAATATCCTAAGTTTAGATACTTAACATATACCATATGTTCGATTTTATGTGGCTGTCACAGCAGCGCTCTGCCAAATAAAAGGTTATTTATCTATAGTTAAATGATCACATTGACACCTTGTTCCTTTTAAGTTACACTTAAAGAACATTTGAGTCCTTTATGAATGACCCGGTGTATTCATCAGCTGCCCTCAGCTTTAATATACCCCAGCCACAGACAAAAACATCTCACACGTCAAACTACAGTTGTTAGTAAAAGGTCAAATTCATGGACTCAGAGAGGTAATGTCGACCGCTGCATTACAGTATGTCCACTATTTATCTGTTGCACACCTCTGAAGAAAAAGACGTGAAAGCTGTTGGCAAAGTGTGAAAATGAAATGCTGAGCTTTCAAGCACCATCATGTTTAAAAGGCTATGTCTTTGTCAGAGACTAAAAAGTGTGGACTGTGCAGGAAAAGGACTAGCTCGCCGAGTTTGAAACAGCAGAAACAAACAAAAACTAAAACAAAACGGACCATTGTCAAGACGATTGCTTCACAGATTTAACACCTGGTCAACTATTGTGCCAGATGCCAATGTGTATCTGGCTCACCACTACGCCAAAAAAGAAAGCTGCTGTGTGTGTGAAAATATGCATTCAGAAAGTAAACAATGCAGATAATATGTGGAGTTTTTGGAAAACAACTAGAAGCCCAGGGCACCCCACGAACTGCCTTCTTTCAAGGTGCCTGACAGAAAGTCAATACTGTGTGTGTGTGTGTGTGTGTGTGTGTGTATGTACATGTGGGTGAGGCTGGTGTGTGCTGACCTACATTATCTCAGTGTGTGCTAGTTTCAGTGTCTGCTTGGGTTCAACATAATCCTTCTACCCACACGGGAGTTCACATGACAATCTGAAAATGGATAGAGCCATTTTAGACAAGTAGACATCAGGCAGTCCAGTACTAAGGCTGTGGGCTGATCATAACACACAAATACCAATAAACAGCTTTACAGGGTCTGCACAACACATGACAAGATCCACTTAAGATCTACTGTAGCCTTTACTAAAACCACCTTCTGGCAAAACAAACTTTGTTGTTAGGAAGCTTCACTTGCAACATGTTATTACTTGGATGACCTTTGCACTACATGATGCATCTGCAAGACAGAAAACAGCTTGAGCTCGCTGCAATGTTTCAGACGAGCAGGGCAGCGCTGACATTCCTATTGACAGCAAGTCAAGGTTGTGTACTTCATGGTGATGCGTGACATTCAGGCTTCAACTGATTCATGTAAACTCAACATTTCTGAACACGTCGGCGGAAGGTGGTGAAAAAACAAACAAAAAAAGCAGCTGAAAAGCGGTTTTTAAAGTTCTCATCTGCAGGATTAAAATCCTCAGTCTACCAGAACATCAAAGCCAAGCCAAGCCATCAAAAGTCCATGATATATCTAAGAATAATCACGAGGATAATCTTCTTCAGTACCCGCAACTCTGCAGCACAGTATATGTCCTGAATATGCCCTATTCATATCATATTATTATGCCTCAATTATTTTTGCTAAATTGATATTCAACTGTCTCCCCATGTTGTAATCTCTTCACCAAAAATATATCAATTGAAATATTTCTAACACAGGTACAGTGCTCAGGGCAATAGGCTCTGGTAAAGTCCAGAGAATGTGATTCAGAGAGTGCAAAGACAGAAGAAGAGCGGGGGCACATGCTTTGACCTAGACAGGGAGTAAACAAACAAACAGGCTGCCAGGCCATCAGCACACACGCTGAACAAACAGGGACGCTGACAAATCTCCCCCGTATCTATGGAACCAAGCAATGGATCACGCAGGTTAGAAGGGTGAGGTGTGAGAACAGCACACAGGTGGTGTTAGGCAACTTTGGAGCACACCCTTACAATCTGATAATAATCTTCTTTTTTCTCCCTAATTACCTTATTACACTCTACACTCTTTCTAAGGATGAACTGGTATGCGTCACCGTTTTCATGCCATTGCTTGTTTTTGATTAACAACTTGTCCCTTTTTCATAACTAAATGAAAACAGGCATGGCTGAAATTGTCGACACCCCCTGAATTCTTTCAGAAAATGCACTATTTCCCCCGAAAAATTGTTGCAATTACAAATGTTTTGGTAAAAAATGTCATTCCCTTTATGCGCATTGGATCCACACAATTTTGACATTATTTCACACAGAACTCCAGAAATAGGCATGATATTTGGTTGGATACCCTTTGGATACAATAACTGAAACCAATCGCTTCCTATAACCACCAACAAGCTTTCTAGGGGCTGCTTATCCACCATGCGGACAAACCTGCGCGGGAGTCCAGGGAGATTAGCTACAGTGCCATGTGTTGTAACTTCTGGATACCGTTATGCACAGTGGACACAGGAACATGAAGATCTCTGGAGATCTTCATGTTCCTGTCTTGTAGCTTTGAGATTGTTGATATTTTTCTACAATTTTCCTCAGATAATTCTCTGCTTTTCATTGCGTCCTCCATGATTAGTGTGACTCACAGACACACAACAGAAAGCTAAAGGTTTTGTGTTGATCCAATGCACATTAAGGGAATAAACATGTGTAACTGCCACAATTTTCTGGGAGAAATGGCGCGTTTTAAAGGAAAATTCCAGGGGTGCTGATCATTTCTGCCCTGACTACATATATTGTTGTGCTTCTTCACTAGCACACAATTACAGAGCCATTAAATGAAGAGCAGAGATGCAATAAAAACAGCTCTTTGTTAGTGCATCACGCTGTCACACACAAGAAATTCCTGAATTCAAAGATTACACAGGGAATACAGACCAACGCCAAACCCTGCAACTCGTACCTCGAAGCTATCTCCATCTCCTTGAAAGGTCACCTGCCAATAAGGCGCTGTGAAGTATCAGATGTGCGGGAGCTTTGCGTGATTATTTTTGGTTCCACTCCACCACTATTTATTGTAATTTCATTAGCTCAATCATTGTTATTCTAATTACACAGACATTTTTTTGCAGCAAATAAAAGTTAATGAGCTTTTCTGAAACTGGTCTGATGTGACCTTTTTATTTATTCACCTCCCCCCTCCACCCCAACCTGTCCCTGTCAGACTGCACCATAGAAGGTCCCCAATAGGGAGGGATGGACACACCCCTGTGAAGCACACAAAGAAACCCACTGTCAAACAAACCCTTTCCAATCAACATCAATGACTCTTTCCCGCCTTTCTGTTTTCCATAGATCATTTAGCCTTGTCATCCATAAATCTGCAAAATGCCCTTTTCAAGCTGCTCATAAACACCCTCATAGATCTCCAAAAATGCCACCGCACTCCGAGGCAGGAGCCGTTGATGGTAGTAAGCCCACAGCAGTCAGGAAGTGATGAATGTCAGAATGAATGTGTACATTACAGTCTGCCAAGCAGGGCCGATGGATTTGGGTTGAAGTGTCCAAGTGAGCAGGCAAAGTGATGATGAAGAGGGGTAATTGTAAATGTTATTTTCTTGCAGGACCTATAAACTTTATAAAGTGCATCTGTTGTTAGAAAGTATGTTGGCCTTTGACTTTGACTAATCTGCATAGATAGGGGGCAGTGTGAGGTCATTTTGGGAGCCTGGATTGCTTTTTAGTATGGGTTTAACACTTCAAATCCACATTTCCTTTAAGTCACAGTCCAGTTCAACCATTTTTGCTTTTGTCTTAATAGACCCAGTCTTGCTTTCTTAATGTAATACAAGTGACAGGTCCACTTACTGCGTGGCAAAGAACGCAGATGACTGTTTCAGAACCACTACACTGAACCGGATTCAAGTATGCAACGTGAAATTGGAAATTGTTCAATACTCAAGAACAGCATCACAATAGGCCTTTCAGCTGACCGTGAGCTGATAATGAAGTCACTGTTTTGCAGTACTGCACTGCAAACTACTACGGGGCTTTATAAGGGACGAGTAAAGCTCAAAACAACACAAACTGTGTCACTGTGTTAAAATACTAATACAATTAACTTTGATGGTTAACAGCACTTAATTGGACAATACATTACAATTTGGTAAAACACCCACTATCAAATCTGTCCCGCTCCCTCTCTCTGAATTAATCCTGCACTGAATAATGATTTTATTTCCTGGTGAATGGCCCTGAGGTTTATTAGCGTGCTCTTTGCTTTGCGTGAGCTCCATTATCTTATTGCTTTTAATGTCAGAAAAATAAGGGGACAAGGTGGGTGATGGCTGCTTCTGCTTTAGGCTACTGTGTTCAGCTCTGAGAGAGCTGAAAATCCAATATAGCGGGGAAGATAGATGTTGAGGAGAAAAGATAGATCTTAACTGAAAAGCTATTACAAAGTCTATTGTTTTTCAATGCAGATTACTTGGAGCTGCTTGAAGCGCCGTTTTGCATTACATAATTCATGTTTGGTGGAAACGGAACAAAGTAATAATAACTTTATGTGCACAACACTTCTCTAAAACAATATTTATATTCCATAATCAAGACAAACTACAGGTGCATTAACAAGCATTACCAAGTCTGTAAAAATGTGCGATATAGTCATAAAGGTGAAGCAGGTAGGAGAAAAAAGAAAAAAGCAGCAATAACATTATCCTGAGTCCTGCTTTGTGCTGTGGGTGAACATGATGGAGCACATGAAACGATAGGAGGATATGAGAATCAGTCTAGACTGTGGTTTACCGTTGCTTCTATTCGATTTGCTCTGCTTTCCAGGGAAGGGTAACTCAGAGCCGTCACGTTTATATAATGTTCCCAACCCTTGCATTTGAGCAAACATGACCAAGTTAGTCATCAAGATGACCCCTTCCTTTCTCAACATAGATTCATCAGGACCTTTCATCAGCAAGACACCAAAACATAGCATGCATTGCAGCATGACACTAACAGGCGACACAAACTAAAAGTCACGTGGAAGCAAAAAAGCACAAACCAAATGGTAAAACTGCAAATAGATGGACGTGACAGAATTTGTCCCAAAGAAGCAGTGATCAAGCGATGCAAGAAACAATAATACACAGTTTCCCACCTTCAAAAATTGGCTTAAAAACCAGATTTGAATCTATAAAAACATCTGAACAGAGACTGGAAAAGACATTGAGGTTTGTACGGGGCAAAATTTAACTGAAGTTTTATTTGGCATGCTCCTTATCTCTAACAATCTGTGTCTGGCGTGCTGGTACTAAAGCACAAGAAAACAAATGTGTTTACTGCATAGAGTCCTTTTTGTTGGCCACAGCACTGCAGAGGTGTTTTGGGAAATAGGTTTTGGCCTGTGGCAATCATTCATTGAAAACGGGGGACCCCAGTTCTTCCTAAGAATAAATATTACTGTCCAGAGCCAACCCGTGACCTCGTCTCCAGACCCTCAACAACTCTCATCTTACTGGAACATTCGTCATTCACTTTGGGACAGCGATGAGAACACAAGCTCCCCTCAATCCTTCAATCAGACAGCAGCGATTGAACCTTCGGGAGAGAGTACAGAGGAAACGATCTGAGGTGAGGATGTGTACCAACATACACCAGAGTGTAAATGAAATGAGCTGTGAGCAGGGTAGAAAGGCACAGTTTGTAGATATATATAAAAAAAACATACAGAATAAAGACACGTAACAGTATCTAAGAGACACAGACTCTAATGTGACATCTTGTTCTAAAGACGGACCTCAGAGGATACCAAGCACAGACACTCGCATTCACCCCTCACTCTCCTCTTCCCCCAAACTCTCTATGATGAGAGTGTGGAGAATCTTTGTGAGCTACTGATGTGTCGAAGACGAATCACTGCAGTGAAAGTTCACTGGACTTGAGGCTCACTGCCAAAACCCTAAGAACAAAGGAAGGGCTTTAGAGGAGACAGAAGAGAAGGGAGTGGACCACTCTCCTTCGTTCTCCTTCTCCTCCTCCTCCGCCTCGCCACTTTCACACTCCAAAAAACTTGATCGCTCTGTATGCAGGTCAGACAATGTCATGCGTATAATACATGTTTCAGCAACTAATGCCCTCAAGCACGGGTGTGAGCATTTATTTCCTTACTTATGCTAACCTTCATCTGTCTCCTGTCAGAGTTTGTTGCAATGAGAGTTTAAGGCCTAGTACACAACTGAAGCTTTAGAAAGATATGTGTTTATGATTTGCAGACAGAGCCTACCTAGTATCTGCCTATGCAAGCAAAACAGCTGCACAGCTCAGTGGATGTGATAGATGGGGACAAAATGGTCCACATATAGACTGGACGTGGACTCTACTAGAATGTGGGGTTTGAGACTTGTGGACAATCTTTATATCTAATTATTTGAATTATATTTAAAGGAAAGTCATCTCCTTGTGGTGTAAAGTGGGATAAAGTCCAGCATTTATCTTAAAAAAAGTTAGCACACCGTCAGGTCAGGTCAGGAATACCAACCTGTTGACTTATGGATCACAAATGTCTCGTTTCTTCATGTCAGCACATAACATGTGTTGACAAGACACAGAAAGCCACATGGACGCATTTGTACTAGAATTTGTCCCACACAGTGTGCGGTTGGTATTACCTCAAGCATTTCACGCCAGGCTTCTCCAAGCAGCAGAGGAGTCCAGACCGTGTTATTTCCTCCTCAGTAGTATTCTACCTGTTCACTGGCCTGCTTCTGTCCCTGCTGCCTGCCACCTGTGCACAGCAACAACACATACGGACCTGCACACGCACACATCACCAAAAAACCGGGCCATATCACAGTAGTTACCTGGCTGACGACGGCTCATCGGCTTGTGAGGAATCTGTTTACGAATTAGGGTGGTTTAGGCATGTGTCCTTAAATGTATGTTTCTTTGTCTTTAAAAATATGAATATACGTGTTGTACCAGTTCTTACCAGGTTGATATACAGGCCAAGATCAAAACTACTACAAATGAAAAGAAAAAAAAACAAAACAACGAGCTGAATAGACGCCTCAGTAGACATGAGTTGGGAGCTCCAGTGGGGGGAAAAGTGGCTTTGCAGACAGTTCTGACTCACTATCCTCTAATCTCCTCCAGTGGCAATGAGAAGTCAAATAAAAGAGCAGAGATCCTTGATCATACAATACAACAGAAACATACAGAATGGCCGAAGTAATATAAATGGTAATATATAATAATATCAAGTATTATGTGGAGTCAGCTTCCGCTACATATTTGACCAATGCTCTGTGTTATGATGCTGGCTTCACGAAGCTAAGAGTCCAACAAGGGAGATAATCCACTCTTGTCTGAACAAGTTGGCATTCCTCCACCATGGAGTGGTCGGAGAGAGAGAAAAAAAGAAGAGGGTCAGATTTATTGGTTTTCAATCCCATTCTAAAGCAGCAATCATTCCTGGTGATTGCTTTCAGTAGAACTCACTGTCAGGGCATCTGCCCATGGATGCTCCAAGAGAAGTGGGAAATGAAATTAGCCTGATGCCTGCCCTGCTTTCTCATCACAATAAAGAGGGCAGCTGGTATTATCGTATCACAGGAAAAAAGGACAGGTGGACTGTCGACATGTAATAGACTTGATGTGGTAAAGTGCTGAAAAGGTCGGTGCGTCTTGTAGAGTAAAACCAGTAAGAACAGCTCCAGTGACAATAGAGAAATAGCATTTTAAGCTTGATCAGACACATGAGAAGCACAACAATTCTCTTTGGGACTGTGATCTATTTTATTCCTGCACACCTTTCTCTTGCCTCCATATTACTCCACTATACAAACTTTGTATGTATTTGCATGTGCTATACATACATAAGTTCAACTACAAGTATTAGAGGAAGGAATTCTTTTTACTGTAACTCTGAGCTGTAAATATGATTTTAGAAAATACATGGCTTAGTGAAATGCAGAGACAACAGCTGGCAAAGGAAATGGGACTAGAAGCTGTGCTCATTGTATAAACTTGGCATGAAGTCCTAGCATAACAAGATTAACCCTATTTTCTCATGAACTATGTTTTCTGCAATTACATTGAAATCATATAATTCCTAACATCCGCAATGACCTTCAATCTGATTCTAGCTGAGAGAGGAGACGATCACAAGCACTTACCGTCCCCACCATTTCACAACTTGCAATTAGTACATTACATCTACTCAAAAGTCCTTTGTTTTATTTTACTTCTATTTTTAAGTAAGTGTTTAAGATGACACCATTTTTTAAAGCTGTAGCTCCTGAACCACACAAACTATGCATAAATACGGCCAAAAATGCAACACATCAACACTAAATACAGATTCAGAATCTTAGTAAGCTGAGAAGTGTACTGTACAAGAAAGTCTGCCTGTTATTAGTATTCCTTAAGAAATGCTTCATAATTAGTGTACTTTAAAAGGAAGGATTAATGAACATGTTAAATTAATTCAGCATAAATGTAGATGCAAATCAATACGAAACATTAGATGGTTGAATTATGTTCCGTTTCCTCGTATGCTAGAACTAATATGTCCTCAATATCAACAGTGTTCGTGCAATTTGTTTTAAATCACAGCCCAAAATCTATCCACGCATTCACTTCACTTAATCCATGGTTCATTTACATTAGATAAACAGCAATGTTGAACGACGCCTTTCTCAGAATCCTGGCAACGTTTTATAAAAAAGTAATTGAGCAGGATGATAAGACACGAGAAATGAGCAGCAGCACAGATATCAGCTTTAATGATCAATTTGACCTCTGACAGGAAAAACAGAGAAAGTCTGCTCCCTTATTCCTTTGCTCTGTTTGTGTTGACAAGACATCAGCATTATGCCCGCAGACAGCTGCTAGTTAGCATTAGCTCCCCAGCGGGGCCCAACTGAATAAAAGGAAATCCACATACAGTTCACTGACCTTCCATCACTTTACATCTCATAACCACGTCTCTTCACCAAACCAAACTGAGTTCAGGTGATGTGCAGAGTTCATTCTATCCCACCAGAGCCAGCTAGTGATACGGAGTCATGATCGTCCCACACACTGCAGCAGGTCTGCAGGTATGGATTCACGTCACAGTACTGGTCTGAGTCTAACACCTTAACACAGGCAGCTGTCGTCTATGTTACCAAAACTTTAAAGAATGTCTTTGTTTTGAGTAATAACTCAAGTTCCACCACAACAATTATATCTAACTGCAAGCCCCAGTTGAACTTACAACACATTACAACCAACCACTAATGTAGTACTGTGTGTCCAAGTTAAAGAGGTTAATGGTATGACCTTCTCCGCTTACTCGTGAGCAGTAAAAGAGGGGGATCTGTGCCACTGCAGAAATCTGTGATCCTGTTGCTGAGGTGTATATTTTGACGGCCGTATGAAGTAATCACCGTGTGCATTTCCGAATGTGGAGATCTGTTTTCTTGCATCACTTAATCATTATCATATGATGAAACTAAAAACTGTGAGGTAATACATTAGTTGTGTCAATAGGGGAACTGGAAGCAGACAGAAGAAAGCGTGTGTGTGTCTTCACACGCACATCAAGACACAATCCTATCGTACGCCTCTTTGACATTCCTTTTGTATAGATATTTCTGTACCATCTGCTAACCTGCCTGGGCAGCATAGAGGCCATGCTGAAAGTCCTACCACTGAGGATATGCACCGACAAAGATGCACACTGCTCACATGCGTCGCTTGAATGAAATTCTACACAGACTCACAAACTACAGTCTGCTTCACTGTTTGCTTCTCCCCAGCACCCTCAGTTTGGCCCCCAAGCTGTTCCATTTTCCCTGACAAATATCACCCTAGGCAATCCATCAGAGACATAAGCCCATTCTTAAGACATTGGACCATTTTGTCACTACCAGGGATATTATTTCACCCTGAAACAAAACGTAAAACAAAAGTATTGGTTTTCAAACGTGAAATAATGTGAATCAAAATGAAGATAATTTACCAGAATTCGTTTGAAAGGAAAAATAAAACACTTGATTTAAATTGCACGTAGAACAAAATAAATGAATAAAGCATAAGCTTTATGCTCAACGTTTCAAGTCTCACTTAGCTGCAGGGAGTTACAGCTCAGATGAGCCACAAGCACAACAGCTTGCAGCTTGAGTGACAGCAAAACAGCAGCAGGGACATCAGCAATCAGCCTTCATTTCCTGGTAATTTGGTGTCGCCGGTGCTGTATTAACTCCAGAGGTGGCCCTGTCTGTTTGGAAGGCTAAAGAAATAAATTAATAAATGTCACAGAACCAGCCCTGTTAAACGGGGGGTCTATGGCGCCGTAATGAATGCCAACCAGTTTGTCCAGAAATCACCAGTGATGGCACCTTAGCTCATTTAGTTGGACCCGAAGGGCCAATTTGAATCTGACTTGTTGTGATCAAGGCCTTTCCTTTACAAGCTGAGCAGTGGAGTCTGTTTTGCACCTGCATCAACAGTGGGTCAGTAAGGGTTATACGACACAACAGGAGGCTTCTCTACTGTATACATCACCACTGACATAATCACAAAGCTTTCTCCATCCATGTCAATGTAGAGGCAATAAACAGGACCAGTTTATCCTAAGAAGGGAAAATTACCCCTGCAAGACTGTGACTCTAAATCCATATGATATCATGTAGCATCCAGGGACCACATTTATTGACTCATTTGGTTTCACATGTAGTTCCTGTGGCTGCTAACATGTAAAGAATATAAGATATATAGAGAATTCGTGACACTGGAATATACTGTAAACACATACTGGAGTAGCACAAAGCACAAACAAACTTTGAATATTTATTGGTTCATAGTACATGTAACTGTAAAATACAATGTTAAACTGTGTGTATTGATCCCTCTACCTGCTGTTCTTTTCTCTGTCCACTAACCCCAACCGGTCGAGGCAGATGGCCGCCCACCCTGAGCCTAGTTCTGCTGGAGGTGTCTTCCGTTAGAGAAGGTGTTTCCCCTCCACTGTTGCCTCAGCGCTTGCCCAAGTGGGACTGTCGCCTCTTCTACATGTTTCTGTATATATTTATTGAATGTTTAAGGTCTTTAACCCTACATTGTAAAATGCCCTGAGGTTACTCACAGTTGTGAGTTCAATTTACATAAGGTTAAATGGAATTGCATCGTAGGGATGGACCGTCAACGTTTGAATTCCATGAAATGTTGGACGGCTTAAACGTCACACATGACACGTCATCATTTCTGTACAAAGGTAAGGTGAGCTCATAAATGGCAGGATGCAGGAGCAGATATTCAAATAGAACATGTCTGACTGTGTGACCAATAACCCACTTTCCTAGTGACTGTGTCCTCTGAGGACTGATCAAATCTAATTGCACAAAGCTGTTCACGGCATATGAAGCTTACAATCAATGGCGTGTTCACATTGAAATACAGAGATCAGAGAATCACTCACTGATATGTGTTGTTGAATGAGAAATGCCCTCCTGCAATGCCTTTATGACAACATAAAAATGTGTTACTTGAATTTAATTTACTGGAGAAAGAGACATATATCAAAGCTTCATTTTTTTTTCACTGTTTTTGTTTTGGGCCTAGCATTTCGCCCACAGCCCTGTGATAATGGAGATGGATACCAAGTGACACACGACAGGGACAACTGAGCCACACTTCTGGTTCACTTTTACACTTGTGGAGTGACAGCAAGGGTGGAGAGCGAGCTTTAATTGCATGTGACGGCTGATCACGCTGGCAGGGCCCTTCAAGGTGAAAGAGGTGGTGGGCTAGAAATATCAGATTGACACAGTCCCTTGAAGCCACTCGCTTGATTGCACCCGCCACACCTACATAGTCTACTGTTGACGCTTGTACCGCACCATACAAGTCAAAACAAACCTGTTTTGAGGGTGCTTTACACGCTTCCACTCCACTGAGACAGACAACTAAACCTCACATATGAATCCAATAATACCTGCTTTTTGCTTTTGAAAAGTGAAGTTATCTGCTTAAAAGCATTTATATGCTGCATAAAAGTACTCATGCAGTGCAGAAAGAGGAGGAATTACAGGATTAGGGAATTAAGAAAGTCTCTCGTTTGGAGAAGGTGTTACAGGGTTGTTGTTTTTTTATAAAAACAAGCAAGGCTGTAAAATGAGTTGCTTAAAGTGCAGATTTAGTGCAACATCATTTGATCATAGAAGGAACTTAGGCATTTTGGGCAGCCCTCGCTTAAACAGTGGATTTTTGCTTTCCTGTCACATTAAGGAAGCTGGGAATCTATCAGGCCTGGGAGCACATGACATTTTGAACTTGGAATTGCTCAACCAGCAAATAAAAAAAATTATTAATTAATGAGTGAGTGATAGAGAAAGGATGAGTGAAAAATAAGATCAGTTAGAAGAGAAAGGGCTGAACAAACTGAGATGACTAGGCAGACATAGTGGGACAAAAAGAAAAAGTTAAATGGAATTTGTCCTTCGACTGCAGCACTACATTTATTCAGTCCTTCAATCATGGGACTGATTCCACTCTATTAATTATTATTATTATTCCTTTTAACGGGAATGCGAATAAAATGATAGTAGTTGCAAAAATGCTTTTTCACATACTATAAATGCCAACAGGTACGTACTGTTGGGTAGGTTTTATTGTTCTGGTTTCTTTAGAAATGGTGATATTATTATCATGTCATTATTTGTCATTTAGAACGTCGTTGATGTTATTTATAGTTTGCATTTAGTCTATACGTTGAGATGTGTTGTATGAGAAGTATCGTTTGTTTCTCTACTTATGCAATTTTCTACATTTTCATTATTCATTTCACAATTTATTTACCATAGACTGAGTAATTCTCCTTGGATAACTACACTATAATTAAGTCTGTAATTACTTTTATTACCTCTGTGACTTGAAGGGAAAAATTGTACCACTGAAACAATATGCTTTAGTAAAATATGTTCGTTGTCTTCACATCTGTGCATTTAGAGTACAAACTAGGGAATTGCCTATTGGGTAACTAGTGATTGGATGGGAAAAAGTCATAATGACACCAAGATAACAGCTTCTTAGCAAACACCAGGTCTCAACGGTGCACAGCAGCAAAATCATAACACAGCAGCGTTGACACACCGACAAAATAGCAGCAATCACATTCAGTGGAGACTTGAAGCTTGGAGGCCTTCATTAGACTTTATCAGAGCAGTTGGTTGGAGGAGAGGCAAAGAGGCATGGCTTAGATTCCATCATCCTCTGTTGTCACAGCCAGACATTTGCTGATAAGGTTATCTGTGAAAGCTCTTCGGGCAGCCTTACAGGGTCCAGCCCCCTCATTAGCACTATACTTATTTATGTATACAGGACGAGTTAATTGGGAGTTCAATTATTGGGCTCCATCCTCCTCCTCCGTCTGTGCCTGCCAGTGGGGAGATAGCACAATTAACACCATGATCTATGACTCTCCTATGTGTCCTCTGCTCTTTGCCCTGCTGTCAACATCCTACCCCAAAACCGTCCTCACTTTTTGGGATATTTACAGTTCAATGTATAGCATATCCAAACATCCGTAAAGTGTCATCATTAGTGCCTTTACTACACTGTTATTTCACAGCAGAAACAGGAAACGAAAAGCACGGTTTTCAGTACATATGCTGCCAATGCTTTTAGAATTGCCAGCAATTCAAGCAATAACACAAGATTGAAGGGAAGCGCTGATAACAACCAAAACAGCATGAGCTTCTGCAAAGGCGAGAAATATTTTGACTTATTTTCTGAGAGCACGCTACGGGCCTGACGGGAAATAGAAAGCTGTACCATTGTGAAACATGTTTGAGAGGAAAGTCAAGCTGAAAGGTATTTAGTTTTCAATAACGTCTCTCTGTTCTCCTTCGTGACGTTTAATTTGGTGAAATAAAAGTTGTTTAAAATATATATTAATACGATATTCATCATAACAATAAAGAGATTACAGAGATTAAGAGAGTAGAAAATGTCAACTTCATGGATGCAAAGTCTTGTTTGATTTCTATCATTGCAAAACAGCCAATAGTGTGCTAATTAGCAACATGCCTAATTTGCATTGGGGGTTGAATAATTTTGACTGCAGCTGTAAAGAAAACATTCATGTTGCTATGGGC
The DNA here is from genome assembly GCA_032359275.1 of Microctenopoma steveboyesi. Classification (NCBI taxonomy): domain Eukaryota; kingdom Metazoa; phylum Chordata; class Actinopteri; order Anabantiformes; family Anabantidae; genus Microctenopoma; species Microctenopoma steveboyesi. Next base: position 12,204,238 of record JAUMHF010000010.1, on the reverse strand, counting down.
ACATAACTTTAACATTGTTTGCATTTACCATTTTTACTAAATTGTGCCTGTCATGTCAGCTTAGTGGAAAATTACAAACTGAAAATATGGAAAGAAAAACAGCTTTAAAGTCAGGTGGAAATCCACTGGCATCTTGAATGTATTAATACCACAGCAGTCATTTTTTTCAAATTCATTTAACCTCTAATTACACTGACCTGGGAGCTCATAGTTGCTGTACCCTGCACTGCTGTTTGGGGTTCATCAGAGAATAAGCCAGGGTCAGCATCAATACTAAAAACAATGGCCCACAGAGGCACATAGCGGCCTTAATTACAATACTTAATCGTCAAAGACCTGCCCTAACGACTTTAAAATATGAGCAAATGGGAAGAGAATCTATGATTACAGAAAAGAAAGACGTGCCTAACTATACACAAATCCAAAGGTTTCAGGCAATATTACTGCTTTTATGATTATGAGGAAAAATCAGAATGATTTGAGGTCAGTTACTATTGTCTGAAAATCATTTTATTAAATCTGAACAAAATGCTACAACATGTCACTGCCAGACAAAAATGAAAAGGTGCTGAGTGAGATCACTGCTATTAAAATACCAAATAGAGAAACAGAGTCTCCAAACGGTATAATGAAAAAAAAAACCTGTGCTTGAGAGAGATGGGATGGCACAACCCTCTTAAATTACGAAACCTCAGCTGTCACAATCAATTTTCAGATTTTACTGAGTCTACTTTGGTGTGACATTCATCATTACAAAGTAGTAGAAGTATTTCAAAGATCATATTTTGCAGCTAATTTGACCTATGTGGTTAACAACTATCACTTCCATCATTTGCCTTAAACTATAGTACAAGCCGTCAGAAGATGGATCTCAAAAGTGTTTATTTTGAAAGGGTTTCAATCAGATGTGTACAGGGATCAGCATAGAAAACTGTAATGCTGGTCAGAACACAGTGCACTGCAGTTTGCTGCATACGCGCTGACCCCTGTACGCCACGACACTGAAACCACCAGGTGGAGCTCATTTTGCTAATGGGTGTAGGCAGCAATTTGATCAGCATCACATGGTGCGTATTTTTCCATCTTAAGGCTTAAGCAACTTGTTTGTGCCACGCTTTTGTCTCTTGATCTGCTCTAATGTGTATATCACTGGCTGCCGCCTGCAGAGTCTTATATTCATGAACACACAGCTGAGAAAGGATGCTAGAGGAAACCAACAGGTTTCTCTGGCCACTACCCACAGTCTCCGTGTCCAGTTGGTGTCTAGATTTATTATCTACATTTTATTCAACAACAACACCATCAGTCAGCGTCACCTAACTCCAAAATATTAAAGACACACGTTGTTTACTTGCTTTTTTTTCACACTGATCAATGCTTGCTTTTATTGAGAAGTTTACCTGTACCATGAATGAGATGTTGTTAGAGGATGATGATGATTAACAATCTGCCTCCAACTCGCTCTATCCCTACCATCCTGCTCTGTAAAATCAACCTACCTCATGACCTCCTTCAGTACATCCATGAACCTCCTCTGTGTTAAATATAATCCCTGCCCCTCCGCTGCACATGTCCCAACCATATCAACGTCACCTATCTAGCTTTGTCTCCAAACTGCTCAACATGATCTGTCCATCCTCTGATATAATCATTTCTAATTATGTCTTTCCTGCTGAAAAGAAAATACCACCTACATTCAGATTTTTTAAATTTATGCTGAGTAGCCCTTGCTAAATTAAAAGTTAAATTCAAATCTAACATTTAACAAGGAAAAAGCCAATAGTTAGGACAGATAAATATATATAATTTAAGCTATAATTAACTGCAAACATAGAGCTTAGAGTAGACTCAAATTCCCCTTTAAAATTATTCCAAATGGCTGGCACAAAAACATGACTGCTTCCTCTCAATCTCTAGAAACAGACAGCCCATATGGCTGTTGTGATCTAAGATTATCATAAACTGAAATAAAAAAATGCTAAAGATATGAGGGAGGTCCTAGATTCTCAATTTAGCTCTATAAAAAATATGTTTGAAGCATAACCGTAACATATTATATACGCACGGTTTTTAAGATACGTCTTAAAAGATCCTCACAAAATGTCATTCAAAAGATGTACATGAAACAATGTCTTCTTCCTGTCTCACCAGAGACATAATACAGCAAGACATGGGTTTGTTAGTACAGTCATCCCAAGTGCCTGAAAACCAACTATGAGAGAAAGAGAGACCTTTACATTGCCACCCACATTAGATAAAAGAAATAAATACACCGCTGCACTGGCAGCCAGATATAATGACCCACTTTACAGTCCTCAAACCAAAGAACATCTTAAAAAATAAATTAAGAGAGCAAATGAATATCTTCATGTTGTCTCTGGTTTGTGCTCCCCTCTTCATTCCTCACTGTCATTAGACAATGTGCTCCCTTCAGTTTCCTCTTGTCCTCACCTCCATCCCTCCTTCCCTTCTCCCTCTATGTTACACTCGATCCCTCTCTCCATCTTAAAAGGACAAATGTTTCCTGCAGTCACAGTACCGCTGCATTAGTATTCTGCTCTCAATTTAGCCAAGAGCCAGGCAGCAGTATCTGCTTCCAGCAACCACACAGCAATCTGACACAGAGCACACACACAGAGAGACTGAGAAAAGTCTTGAAGAATTAAAGGAACTGGGAAATATGAGAGAGAGGAGGAAAAAAAAAAGACAGACATTTATACAACTGCCCACTAGTGAGATCGTTTGCTGTGATATGAGGTTTCTGAATAGCAGTAACACACCTACAAGAAATGAATTAAGTAGTCCGTCTTTGTTTGGTCTCTCCATGCCATAAAATAATACCAGTTTCTCCAGCTGCAAAAGACTGCTCTTGTTTGCTAAATGCATCTAAAGCATGACTGAATGCAGATTTATCCTTATTACTTGAGATTTATCAAAAGCAATGCTATCAAAGCTTATTTGTCTGTGCCAAAAAAAATCTACATTTCAAACAACTGGCACATGGCTGCTGGCACTGTAGTTCTACCTTTTGAACACAGTAATTATGAGTCATTCCATTATACATAAAAAGCAAGAAGATAATGACTATACTGATAATTATAGAGAAGGTAGTGTTATACTGTTCATATACAATATGACACACTTACATCCGTGTTACAACAATCAGGACAGAGCAAGCAATTTCTGATGGCTGCATAGGCAAGGAGATAACTCACAAGCATGGTGTGGAGATGCAGACAGGATGAAAGAGAGGAGGAAGATAAGCACAGGAGTAAGAGGGGCGGGAGAACAAAGTGCTGACAGCGGGTAAAAGGTGAAAGAGAGATAAGTGGAGTAAGGGAGTGAACAGGGGAGAGACAGTGAGGGGAAGAGAGATGGAAAACCCAGATAGCCTTGAGAAGAGAAGGCATGAGGTGGGTGAAGGAAATGCTGCAGGATGAAAAGTAAGAGAAAGATGGATGAGCATGAGGGAGGAGAAAAACATAGATATGGAAATGGGATGTTTCACTGAAGGAGGGATTCAGAGGTTTAAAACAGAACAGAGTTTGACATGAGCTGACAGCACAGGAGCACATCCCAAGAGCAAGAGCAGGGTGTACACCATAGACGATGGACTTGGAAAGAAAGAAGAGAGAAGGAATGAGAGGAATTAAAAAGCCAATGAAATGCACATGGTAATTGTGCATTTGAAATACTCAGTCTAGACATTAAGTACCTTTGATGTTATGTTTTGTTTTCAAAAAACTCCAAACAACATTCAAAGGTTTGTATAAACCCTATGAGGCATTTTTTTACAAACTCAATGCTGCAAGCAATTATTTTTTTCTAAGACTGAAAGAGTATTAGTCTTTATTTTAAACATATCGACTTTCTTCTGTTAGAAAAAAAGAGGAGGCAGTAGGCAGAAGTATACATTTATTTGTCCCTACCCCTTCCAAATAATATTCAACTTACTAGTGATAGTAAAATGGCTGCTTCACCTTCTCTCCTTCCCCTCTATTAAGCCTCGACTCAAACCAAAACCCTATAATGGCAAAATGACATCACAGCATGCTACGGAAAAACAAACCGGCTCTTCTTAAGGTTTGCAAATTGAACCAACTCTAAACTTGCACACTAGCTCAAAGCTAGCACTTTGTTTGTGTTGGCTGAAAGGGATTACAGTAAATTTATGTAACCAAATAAATCACAAATAAATTATCCTGACGGGACAGCTTGTTTACCACTAGCACAGCACAGAAACAACTTATTAATACCAGGGTACAGTAGTTAGATTCTGATTGTTCCTTACCTTCCTTGCAGTACTTCCCCCTGAAGCGGGTGTGGGTGCAGTCACAATGAACTTCTCCATACTGAATAGAGCAAAACCCTCCATTGAAGCAGGGGTTCTGTTTAGTGCAGAGGTACTCCAGGTCGCTCTGAATGCCCTGGCTATTTAACAAAGTTGGAGGCATCTCCCCAACCTTAAGATTGGAGATCAAACCCTGGAAGGGTGGCTCATACTTCACTGTACTGGACGTCAAGGCAGAGAGGCGCACATCGGGTGGGATGCCACCGACAAAGAGGTCACTGACAACCGCCATTTCCTTTCTCTTGGACTTGACCTCAGCCACCTTTGTCTCTCCATCCACCATCAGCAGGGTCTCACGAAAGTTTCGGGTGAGCAAGACCATGTGCCAGCGGTCATCATTCACCCGCGTCTCCATGTGCAAAGTGGCTGGCTCTGCACAGTGGATGGCAAAACGCAACTGGAGGCGCCCATCTGCAATAAGCAGCTCCAAAAAGTCACAGTTGCCGCCATCATCCAGGTACAGTACCAAGGCTTTGCTGATATTGGTCTTGAGACTGAAGCTCAGCTCGCCCACTGATCCAGCTTCCCAGCGCCCGTAGCGTGCCCACTGGCCAGGTGCCCCGCCAAATTCCAGCATCTTCACTGTGCTGAACAGACTAAAGACAGCCAGAGGCCACAGAGGCCAACACAGGAATCTTAACCTTCTTGTCATGCTCAAAGTACCCAGGTTTCCCCTTTCTATGCCTTGTAGGTCTAATGAACCACAAAGGTAAGCCCTAGCTTTGCTGTGGCTAACAAGTTATAAATGTAAACAACAATTATTTTTATTATCACTGAACTGGGTAAAATAATCCTCACAGAAACACTACTCTGATTTTCCTGACGAATCAGCAGTTTACTCCTCTCTCTGATGCTCTAACGCTAGCCTTTATCCTGACTCTCTCCTTCGTTTCTCCATCAGTTGGTGCCTCTGGGAGTTGGAGGAAAGGAATGAGGAATAGCGGGAGAGTAAAAGAGAAGGAAATATGATAATTTCAGCACAGCCGTTTCTTCAAAAGCCTCTTGGTCTATCCTGGACCAAAAATAGAATCTTTGTCTCTTGAATCCAGATCCCAATGCAATTTCCAGGAAATCTGAGCTGCCGCCAAAAGCTTGAGTGAAGAGTTATCCGATAGTTATCTTTCTTTATGGGGAATGCAAGCATAAGAAAATTAGAGAAAGAGGCAGGGAGTCAGAGTGTAGTGGGGTATTAGAGTTTGCTGGTGTCTGCTGGAGCGTACGATGTATTCATGATTTCAGCGTTAGCATCAGCGTCCCTTAAGGCTCACAGATGACAAAGCCTTACACAGGTATGGACTCCATCACGTTGTGGTAAATGGGCACCTGAAAGAAGCAAAGACAAAAACTATTGTAAGTTACACGCAAACATGTTCCAGTGCAGCTAAAAAATGGAGAATGCACATGTACAATTATGACCATTCCAAGTAATTTTTATCCTCTAGTGAGCCTCTAGAGGTTTTTTTACATGGTATTTAATTTGTTTATCTTTCATCTGCTTTGCCTGTCGTTAGCTTTTCCCTGCAGTTAGACACCATGCACTATATATAAAATCCCTACACTCTTCAGTTGAAAGCTAACACTTCAAAACAGTTTGAGCGCCAAGCAATAAATAAGACTTTTGAATGTTACCACTTCCCAAAGGAGCCTGAGCTTTATGAATGTCTTATTTCATCCATTTGTTTTCAGTCATGTCAAAACATATGTCAAGCAATGTACTGAACTTTAATACAATGGTTTCATATGCACTGAAGAAAGCCGTCATCTATATTCACTTTTTGACCAATCAGCTCGAGCACATTTGATAAATCATATCCACTCCCTGTGGTGCACACACAAACGGGCATGCATATGCAAACGCACACATCATTAAATCAAATGTGATTCACAGTGGAGTGCTGCAGATTCAATAGCTATCTGAATAGCTGGTCTTGACCCCAGGGCTCGACCTAATCCTTAGTTATTATTTCCTAAGTGAGATTTAATTTCCATCACAGACAGCCTACAATTAAAGCTAGGCTCTGCCCCTGCTCATGATCCCTTGTGCTTTCCTCCTTGACTTCGAAGTGACAACAGCAAAGATGCTGGCATACAAGCAGGAGCGGGAGGGGGGCGGAAGAAATCCAGGCAGAGAAAGGCTCCGTAATCATAATCTCCAATGAGTGAGGCTTAACGCTGATGGAGAAAGACGAGGGAGGTTAGAGGGGACAGACAGAAACAGGAAGGAAGGAAGACAAATAGTATTAGGGCTATCGGGTGTACGCCCTCCTCACCTACAGTTTTTGAATTTCTGATAGCAAAAAGGGGGCTGGAGTCTTGTGTTATACTTCATTATTCCTGCTCTTCACAAAACCATACGTGTACACATCTAGAACTAAAAAGCAATGACATATGTCAAACTGTTTGTGAATACGAGACACCGTCAGACAAAATGTCTAATATGCACAGGCACAACATGCCTTGAGGAGTGATAAAACTGGGCTGGTTTATTTTGGTCTGTGAGTGACAAAGCACAGTCTGCATGTTTGCACGTGTTCTTTCTCATTTCCACACACGCTAGTATATGCTCATGCATATAACAAGAGTGATTCATAGGACTCATTAACAGCAGCTGTGAAAAGAAACATACAGTAGGTCCTATTCAGAGATGAGAGACTTTTTCAAAAACACACATGGATAGGTACTTTAACTTCTATAGGCAATGATTCAATGTACAACTATTTATAGGGAAGCAAACACCCACTATTAAGCAGACATATACCACTTCATGTATGATGTAGTTCAAGATTCCTAGAATTCTCATTACGGATAGTCGAAATGACGTAGTAGATATCTCAAAGTCGACTTTTGACTAGTCAAAATTCAATTGCAGATATCTTTAAGTTGACTTTTGACTAGTGACATTGTAATTTTAACTATTCAAAATGCATTCCTAGATATCTGAAATACAATTATGGATATTCTAGTAAAGACTGTTAAATGTAATGTGCTTTCCACACTTCATGAACATATAAGACTGCTGCCTCAAAGGCCCTCAATGCTGGAAGAAGAAAAAATGCAATTGAGTGAACAAT
>JAUMHF010000010.1:12176001-12196716 GCA_032359275.1 Microctenopoma steveboyesi | reverse complement strand
GTACAACTATTTATAGGGAAGCAAACACCCACTATTAAGCAGACATATACCACTTCATGTATGATGTAGTTCAAGATACCTAGAATTCTCATTAAGGATAGTCGAAATGACGTAGTAGATATCTCAAAGTCGACTTTTGACTCGTCAAAATTCAATTGCAGATATCTTTAAGTTGACTTTTGACTAGTGACTAGTGACATTGTAATTTTGACTATTCAAAATGCATTCCTAGATATCTGAAATACAATTATGGATATTCTAGTAAAGACTGTTAAATGTAAGGTGCTTTCCATACTTCATGAACATATAAGACTGCTGCCTCAAAGGCCCTCAATGCTGGAAGAAGAAAAAATGCAATTGAGTGAACAATTTGAGAGCTTACGCTTGTTTAATCTACCGTTCTTTAACCACATCTGTACCCCCTATGGGTAAATATCTTTGGAATATTCCCTGGCTATATTTAATATTCCTTCGGTTATTTTAGTCTTGCTGAGGAATCTCTATACCACAACCACAACAGACAGGAGTGTTTCCTGCTTCGTTTTTTTATAGCGTTGTGTTTATAAAGGTTTACTATGTTGAGTTTCAGTGTATCCTCCATGTACTGTGTTGCTAGTTATTAGGAGATGTTGCCTGATGGTACTATTAAATCCCAAGGACACTGAGAAAACATAACAAGCCTCAAGAGATAACTAGAGCTTAGAGGGTTGTGCTGTTTGTGTGTGTGTGTGTGTGTAGTTGTGATTGATTTTAGTTGTGTGTGCAGCTGTCTGAATTCAGCAAAGCAGCTGTCCTTGTGTGACAGTGCAGTGTTTATCTGAACTGTATATACTCACAGCAGGTTTGTGCTCATCTATATTTATGCCTACATTTGGGATTATGATTTGTGTAACTGATACAGTTCTCAATGTGTCCTCTTTGGCGTCTCGCAGCAGCATTGTTTCACAAATGAATGACATGAATGATCCAGCTTTGGCCCCATTCTAATATATATATATATATATATATATATAAAACATGTTTGGTTTATTATCTTCTCCCAACTGCTTGCATCAAGTCCATCTGCCTCAGTTCTTTCCTGAAGAGAGGAGATTGCGCTCTTGCTCACAGTGATTTGCTAAGCTGTGGCAGATCTGGGCAACTTGACTGAAAGGGCAATCTGTACCCAGTTTCATGCACCCTGACCCAACTTATTTTCCAAGCAAAGCTCTGCAACCCTCGGGATAATTGCATGGTCATGCGAGCCAACACATGCCCATTTCCACTCACATCATCCCGTGGGGAATTCTGGCACAGTCTTGACAGAAACTGTGCTCCAACAAGAGTATTTGGCTACATACACATCTGCACTGAAATGCTCATTGTCCTGATAAAAAATACTTAAATATGTAAAAGTTTACATTGATTAGAGTTTTCTGAAGATCTAAAAGTAAAATTGCTGCCTTCTGCTACCCATCTAATGTCAGTGGTATTTGAGATCCCCAAATAGAAACAATCCTAATGTAACACAATAACTAATATTTTGAAAAGGGATTTACAAATGCTTTCATTTCTAACAGAAAATTCAGACAGCACTGTACAATTTTATAATTTGAACTTTATTCTGAAAATACCTTTAATATTACATATTTTTTGTTGTAGAACTATTCATTAATACACATACATACACATGCCTGCAGTACGCCTTTTTATAAATATGTGTTTTGGTGTTTAATGCATCTCTTGCAGAGCCTCGCCTTGGCCCACGATCTGTAGATTCCCAGCAGACCAGACTACACCTGTTGGGTGAAGCTGTGCCAGACTTTCATCTTCCTTCTACCACAAACACTCTGCCTTACCTCTCAACGAGGTAAACTCTGGTTTACTTTACACCCCACCGGCATTACAGAGTTCAGCACTGAGCTGTTTTCCTTTTTTTCCTCCTTTGAGGCGACACCTTATTTAGAATTGTAAACATGACACTGAAACATTTTTCAAGTGCAAAAAAAACAGCTGAAGCATCTGAAATATTTATACAATGCAATAATCTAGACTAAGGATAACAGAGGTGTAGCTCGCAAATATTTACACATGCAAATAGTTTTCATATGCACAAATACACGCATATGCATTATACATATACACATGCACACAAGCACACACACACACACACACACACACAGCCTAGTCAGACAGACATTAATCCTGGCCTGTGAAAACGTCAGCAATGTACCATCCGTCAGCATGAGGCTGGTGGTGCTGCTGCTGCTGCTGCGCTCTAATTAACCAGAGAGGCATGCTGAGCCACTTTTAATATTCCTGGTCAAGATGAAGAACAAGGATTTAACAAAAAAAAGAGAGGAAAGGGAAACATCAAAAGAAGATATCTGAAAATGAAAAAATGAAGGGTGTAGGTTGGAGAGAGATTAAAAATAAGCGTCTGGGTAAAAAGTTGGTAACCAGAGCAGTGATGACACAAACTAATGAACGGTGTCCTACTACGGCAAATACTAAGGTAAAGTTGTTATCAGCCAGATAACTTTAGAAAAAATGTTAGGAGCAAGATCGGATCTCAGTGTAATACAGCTGTAGGATGAAAAGAGACTTATGGGATTGAGGAGATGTTACAAAGCGCTGAGACGTAAAAAAAGAACAGAGCAATATTTCAAAGAAGGACTGAAGGAGATGGAGCGTTTTTGTACATATTAGCTTAAGGGTGGGTGGTTAAAAATGCCACAAAAGCTGAGTTTCATGACATTCAGTCATGTGGACGCTAAGCTTATACAGAGGTGAGCACACCTTTTTCCTACATCAGACTACTTTGATCAGCCACGTCACGGCTGGCTCTGGCTGTTAGTTTTAACTGCATTTAGCCCTGATGAGGAGATGCTAATGAAACAGTTCAAGGGCTTTAGGCTTGCTGTTTGCTATTCAACAACCAGATTACTAATGGGACACCTTGTTGCTCTTTTTACCACGACACCTCGACGGAGGGAGCCATGGGGAGTAAATCAACTAGCTTTGCAAGCTGAAATGTTGCAAGGATGAGGACAGAAGGCACAAAAACAGGGAGTGTTGGGGTACTTTATTAAAAACAAGATGTATATGCTGGTTACATATCTGTGAAGGTTCTCAGTCATCCAGGTCATGGTTATCTCAAAAAAGGTTTTATCCAATAGCAACTGGACTTCTCGGTTTCTTGACGACATTTCGCCCTTTTATCCAGAGGGCTTTCTCAAGTCTGTCTCAAGCCAGAGACTTGAGAAAGCCCTCTGGACAGAAGGGCGAAACGTCGTCAAGAGACCTAGAAGTCCAGTTGCTATTGGATAAAACCTTTTTTGAGATATATGCTGGTTTCACACTCAACTGATAATCAAATTAAACGGTTAAGACTGTGTAGGATACCATTTCTAACTATTCACACCTTAAGTGCACACAGTGGACTTGCAACTACTAACATACACACATGACAGCCAAGAGTTAAAAGACGCCGCTTCCATTCAAAGATATTGCTACATCCCCGATTGATGCAACAAAATGGCTGACAAAGGAAGAGAACAGAGCAAAATGAGAGAGACGGAGCATGATGGTCATAAATAAAAGAAGAAAAAAAAAACTGTGACGCGACGCTTGCTATGCTCCTTGACACGCAATCACATTGACATGCAGCACTCCATATACCCATATCGCCAACGCATCATCCTCCACACAATCCCACATTGGGCCACAGTGTAATGTACCAATCATGTTGTGAGACAGAGGAAAAGACAGAAGGAGCGACAGTAACACTGACGTACAGCTGCCTTCTCCATTAAAACTCTCTTTCTCCCACTTTCTCTCCGCTCCTTTTGCCTCCCCGTTTGACACCATCCACCTCATAATGCTCATAATGCGCTCATTTGCCATCGTATCCCTCCCTCCTCACACTCCCTCTCTTGATTTAGCCAGCTGTCAATCAACATCCCATTACAGTTCCACCTACCTTTCCAACCTTTTGAAAGCCCAGGAGCATTTTGAAATGTAAAAGCAAATAAATCTGACTATAGTGCATGTTAAAGCTGAATGACTTGGTGCTTTGTCTGCTCCCCAGGTTAAGCTCTGTCATGTTATCACGGTTGCGTGGGTCACCAAAGTCTCGGAAAGATATTTGCATGTTGCGTTGTGTTAAAGCAAAGTGAACATACTTAGAATTTTATGATAAGTGGATGAAAGCGTATGGTAATCCAATATGTTACATACAATCAGTGCTAAAGAGTAAAGATTATGAGTATGGGAGTACAATCAAAAGCAGCTCTGTGCACGGTCAGTAGAAAACAAATGTTAAGTCATCTGTAAGTGAGGCTTTCCTATGCATGTTTCTACCTGTTCACTCTTGCTATGCTGCTTTGAATGTGTGAAATGTAAAATGTTTGCTGGGGCTATAATGGAATATGTTTGTTTGCATGTGTAGAAGCACACACACACACACACACACACACACACACACACACACATCCAGCAGCTTGCATGTGGCCGTCATGGTGCCTAGAGATGTTTTGGTAGGAAGCACAAGGCTTACTGGCCAGGCCTCGAGACTCTCCCGTTCCAATTAACCAGCCCAGCAGCCTGAAGCTCTGCTGGCCTTATCTGGGAGGAAAAAAAATAACTGAACGAGACAGACAGAGAGAGAGGAGAAAGAGGAAGTGATACAGTGAGACAGGACATGGGAAACAGAGGGTTGGGAGGCGATAGAAGAAAGTGAAGCTTGAGAAAGCAAAAAGAGCAGAAGCAGAATAAAGGGAGAACTTGCTTCCTAGTCATCTTGGCAGGCAGTGTTTTTGCAGATGCCTGCTTGCTCACCATCTTCCAACTCCTGCCCTTTCACACAGACACACACACACACCCACTAGTTCCTTCATATTTTCCCCCAGCAGACGAGGAAGAACCATCTGGGTAAGAAAGGAAGACCTGCTGGCGCCTCAGTATTGCAAGCGAGGAACCGATAGTGCGTGGTTGACAGAGGTATTGTGTCTATTTTAGGAAGAAAACATTGCGCTGCAGGGCCTTTTCTATAGCCATTGTAAACTAGAGGGTAGAAAAAGGACATTCATTCACAGCAGCGGGCTCATTGTACGCTGGACTTCATAATGGTCAAAAGAGACCACTTTGTGATAAATACTCAGTTCATGTTTGAATTGATTCATTTTACTGTCCTGCACAGGGGAATGGGTGGTCATTTATTTATTAAAGATATAAGCTACTGGTCCTCCTGTCTATGTCATATGCTTTATTAAAGTTTATTCTGAGGAGACTATTGGTTATTTATAGGGGAGTCAAAGAGAATTACATTCATATAACTAAAACAATGATCATCTTTGGTGCCTCATGTGATTGCATCTACTAGTATATTTAGTTTCAAAGTCCTATGAAAAGGTTCTGCTAAACTTAGCTACAGTTAAACACTGTACTTATAATGGGTTGTTACTAATTAACTAATTAACATTAAATCTTCCCCACACTAATTTTAAAAACATTGAAGAGTCAGGTGGCCCAGCAGTGGAATCCTAAATGATATCAGAAGTCAAAAACATCAGAAAATAATTGAGCATAAAATGCAGAACGATGCACGTGATATGTAATTCGGGAGAGGAGACACAGTTGATATCACACCGTGTGACAGCAGAGGTGCATCAAACTACGCTTAAGCAATCATTTAAAAGTCTGCAACTATCACTTGAAGTTGAAAGAGATGGAGAAAGAGAAAGTCAGATAGCACCAGAAACAAAGGACCTGCAGCGGTCTCACCACACAGTCTGCAGGTGTTGCAGCCAAACGCTGAAGGTGCTGATCAGAGTGCATTCCCTCATTGGCCTGTTCATCCTCATCAGCTACAAACAATCGAGTCACAAGTGAGTCAGGACTGAGTTCTTTCAGCCACGTTCCAGTCTGCTCCTTTACCGACGCTGATGACGCGTCCAGTGATTTATGAACAGATTTTACAGTCCCCACTGCCATAGAAGGACAGTGAAGGTGTAGAATATGTTTTTGCTCCAGCTCTACACTTTAGCCTCCTCAGCTGCTGGTGGATTTCATGTGTCCTGGTGAAAATGTATCCGCTATTACTCCAGCTTGATTTCTACATCAGTCAGACTGCTGTCCATTAGAGCTGTGTCTCTGTGGGCTACTGTCACAGTGTGGCTACACACCATGTGCATTTTACGTAAAATTTCTCATGCCATGGTTAGGAGGGTGGGCTGCTTCACCTTCTTGCTACCAATGAATTATGGAAGAATGTCAGACGGAAAATTGAGAAGGACAGCAGATGGGGAAAAAAGGAGGAGGAAGGACACTAATGCATACGTAGTAATTCAGTGCCAATTGGTTGTGGTAAATGACAGCTGATTACCATCTTAAATATACTGTCAAAAAGCAATTTGCTTTGCTCATGCCACAGACCTGATATCTGCACCTTATTAGAAAGGCCGCCCTATATTTTAGGAAGTCAGCTTCTCTGAACTCCCATTTACCTATAAGCCACCTGTGCCCCGGTCTAACAGAGGCTATTGTTTTGAGTGAAACAGACCTGGCTATATGGAGGATAGAAGACTGAAAGTTAGAAGGAAGACACAACATGGCATTAGGGATTTGAAATTCACTGACAGAGAAATGTTGATGCATTTTTGTTAAGCTGGAATACTAAACCACTGAAGCCAAGGAAGGAGGGAATGACAAAGTCAAATGTTTTAGCTGTTTTGTTGGGTAAGAGTGAATCAGCTGTCTGCGGCCATCATTAAAACACTGTAGGTGATTAATCAGATTCAAAGGAAGTGTGCAGTGTTTATGCTTTAGACCTCGTAAACTCAGTGGGCTCGAAAACTTTGAGAGGATATGAAGGCACCTGAGGATTTCTAAATGGAAACTGAGGCTGATGAGGAGTCGCACTGTTGCCAACGATTCAGAGAAATCAAACAACGGAAGATGACTGTTAGAAGCTTTACATTTTGCAACGGTCAATGTGGTCAAAGTTCAAACTCTGTGATTTCCATTGATGTTAGTGCACCAACATGATTGCTGAGACTCGAGGCCCACTGGTATCCACAGCAGGTGAGCAATGCGTTTCATTTCACAGCCATTGTAGACTTGCAGAACTCATTATTGGCCTCTCGATTCACTCAGTGCACTTCTTATGGCATATTGATCTGGGTAATGTGGTTGAATGCAGTGTCTTACAAAAGACCCCTCACCCAGCTCGTCTTGTGTAATTTTCAGTATGACGCCCGCCTCTCTCTCCGTGTCTTGTCTCCTTTGAGCAGGAAAGCAGTAACTAATACCAACTGATGAAAAATAGAACCGACGCTGCTCTGAAAACAGTGATTCAGGTCTCCTTTAGTTCAGCTCTAAAACTCAGCGCAGGAACATGCACAGGCATGCGGTGCCACTTTGTGACTCAGAACAAAAAAAAAGTGGCAAGAATTTGGTTTGAAAAGATGTGAGGTGACACACGGCTTTATGTGTTCACAAACACAGACAGACACACACACACGCGCACATGCACACACAGTGGGAGCTGTGAAAAAGGGGACATAATATACATGCATTTCCAAGCCTCCGGGCAGAAGTAGGTTAGGCAGAAAAGAGAAGTGCGGAAGAAGACACAGGCTGGATTGGGGGTCGACTGCAGTTGAGAATAAAGGATCACATTATGTAAGTGCCGCTCTCTCTCTGAAACAAAGCCCAGAAAATGCAGGAGGAAGTCTTTGAGCATTCAACCTAAACTTGCAAGACAAACTGCATCCTCCTCCCAACAGCCACAGTGGGGATATTATAGACAGGATAAATTATGACCCTGGAATGAAATATTATTATACTAGCTGTCTCTGTGGCCAATTATTTGCAACTCTCAGGATTCACTATAGAATCCAAGTGGGAAAGCTTAAAAATAACAATTCAGCTGATCAATACAATGTAACTATGACCTTGTAAAATACATCTGTAGAGGAGAAAATGTGAACGTTGGCTCAGGTGTAACTTTAGAAAGATGCTGATGATCACGTTGAGTTGAAGTCAACATGGTGACCTATTGACTTGCTCTTTGTCCTCACAATAACTAATCTCTGTGTAATCACACCTGCTCATCCATACAGAGATGAATCTTTGACCTCTGCCATGCAGCAAACGCACCTTGATTATTATTAATATAAATAATAATAGTTAAATGTTGTTTCTATTATTCTACTAAGCTGATGGTGATGTGTTTTATCTTGTGTATGTTTACATGTGCCATTGCCATTTCCTAAGAGAAAAAAGGTCACTGTAAAAAAAAAAAAAAGCCTCAACAATTCACACTTAATTTCAGCACATTTGCCTCAATAAATGTGTAACAAACAACTGCAAAAAGAAACATGCCAGCTTTGGATAAATCACCGCCCCTTAGCAAGGTTTACAAACTGCATCACCTTCATTAAAAACATATCCAGACTTCACTAAAACAGGCCATGTTCCAGCTTAAAAGGGAAAAGATCACACCAATAAGGTCTGATGAATCTCTCTAATTCACAACAATGCTCACAGGCTGACGATTAAAAATAACTTACATAACGTACAGCATAAAGCCACCTGTGTTAAAGTCAGACACCTGGGGTAATCACCTTGCCATATGGCTAAATGAACTACAGCCAATGCACACTGTGCCCATTCACCAGCATTAAACTAGCTATAATGCAGCGGTAATGAGATATTCCATAATGATGTTGTTCACTCTAAGAATGTAAACGGCAGCCTCACATCTTCCACAAAGACACTACTGTAGTGCAAGTGTCGTATAAGCTTGACGCCAGCCAACGAGTTAATGATGGACAGATTTCAACAATGCAAATGCAGTCACACTGCAAATAACATATTCTGTCAATCATGTAAAAAGAAGTCATCGTGTAAATCAACATTACTACACAGAAAAACACTCTGACCACCTGTTCTCCTTCTCTCACGTTTCCCCTCTTTTGGGGACCTTAACCTCCAGTACTACTCTAGACTGCTGTTGTTCTAGATGGTTTTTTTGCTAAGTCAAACAGCTTGTCAAAATGTCATGTCTGCATGTTTCTTCTATAACCCTTACATAAAGTGTCACTGTCAAAGAGAGTTTGGGGAGGTATTTGGTGGATACGTGACATGTTGGCTAGAGGCAATGCCAATGAATTTTTGTCAAGTTGCTGTATGTCAGCACATAAAAATGATTAAAAAAACAAAAAAATAAAGTCAGAATTGGACTGAAGCTGTCAAACGTTGAATCTGCAGTGGCTACAGATCTCAGCCTGTGGCCCATGAAGAATCTGCATGTCAAGTGTTATCTGGGGTTGACATGTACAATTAATCAGCAACCTGAGTTGCTGTGTTCAGTGCACGCTCCTCTGCAGTACAGGGACCTCAGTCTATCACTCTTTTCTCTCTGAAAATGAAAGCATTCCATCATATATCATTTATTACACTCCACCTGCTATTCCATGTATTTCTTTTTCAATCTTCCTAAATACACCCCCGCCCCCTGTATTCTTTCATGTTCTTGTCAAGCCTCCTACGGTGTTTAGCTTCTTAAGCACCGCAAACCACTACTAAGCCCCAACAACAATAGCAACAGAAAGGCACGGAGCCAACTGGGGCATCAGTGAACAGAAACAAGCTCTCCCTTTCATCCTCGACCATTAACAGAAGAGTAGGAGCAGGATATATGGGAGAAGGGGGAACAGAATGGGTGGATCGGATGCAGAGGATTCAGGTGAGACTAAACTCCTTGGTATGAAGCTGTGCGTGGCAAGGTGGCATAAAAAAGGCCCCCTGTTACGCAGGTGGGATTGGCTGAGTGTGGAGAAACTGGTCAAAATGGAAACAAACAACAATAACCAAGCTTGGAGGATAAGCACTGATGACAGTGGCAGTATTGGAAAGAATAAAGGGAAGTACTCCAGAGAGGGTGCAAGTACAAGTGCATGGGGAGCTCTGAGTGCCAAAATAGAGCATTAGTATGGTCCACTGACATGGTGGGAGAGTGGTGGAGCTGTCCACTGGATGACAATAAAAACGTGTACGTCCGACCAAGCACACACACACACACACACACACACACACACACACACACACACTGTATGGAGTATGTGTAGAGCACATTATGCAATTAGGTGCAGGAACTTGGAAGTGTGCATTTGCATGCACTCAAAAAACCTGTTTGTGTGTTGAGGGGCACAATGTGGAGCATTGTGGCGAGGAAAGCACAAGATAATGGAGAAAGCCTGAGCCGTGTTGGGAGCAGGTAGGTAAGAGGAACCAAGTGGGGAGAGAACATCCAATTCAATTTAAAACGGCGTCGGCTCAGAGTACAAACACAAAGGCTTCATTACAGGCAGATCCCTGTTGAGGGCTGGAGCTAATTCTCTTCAAGGAAGAGGGGAGAGTACAGTGAAAGAGGGCAGGGGGTGAGAGGCAGACATAGAGATCACCAAGGGAAACAGGTGAGGCGACATAGGGGGTGTCCCAGTAACACTTCATCTGTTCTCCAGAAGACAGTCTAATACCAGTGGCACCACTAAGAGCATACTAATGTCATGTTAGAAGGAAGCACCTTGACCTCCATCAAGGCATCCACACCCATGTGACACGCGGCGATTAAACATTTAGGAAGAGATTCAGCACTTGGTAAGGGGCTAAAAACAGGCTACTTTTTTGATAAACACAGGACTAGACTGACGTCCCATCAGCAGGACCAGTATCTGCTCCTTTGTGCAAGTAGCAACAGGATGCGTACTGCCATAGCCCTCATCAGAGGCCTTCCTGTGCGCTCCAACTAGGCTGCGTCTTTCTCTTATCTACCTTTTCTTTCTCTAGTTCAACCACCTATTGTAACATATGATCTTGAATCTTGAAACCAGAATCCTACAAAGTGACCTCCAGCTGCCCCCTGGTATGAATGTCTCACACCAAACCATAAGAAATAAATTTTGACCCATTGTTAGAACCTTCACCGGTGCAGTGGGTCCTGGGTTTCTTCTGAAGCATGATAATCCTCGGCCATTTGTGGTAAGAGTATGCAGACAGTTCTTGGAGGACGAAGGAATTGATACTATTGACTCCTCTCTATGCTCATCGGACATAAATCCAACAGAACATCTCTGGGAGATAATGTTTATGTCCATCTGACGCCACCAGGTTGCAACCCACTTTAATATTTTTAGCAGTATATTATATCATATGCAAATATGTTACAATGTTCATTACGTTCTTTTGTCTATATGTTAAATATTTAATGGAAGTGTGCAGATGCCATTTAATCCTGAGAGTACAGCTGACTAAAAATGGTTTTGTCTCAGCAATAGAATATAATTCCACAGATGTATGACGATGCCAACAGAGAATCGTCTGTGAAGTTGAGGAGTCGTTGAAAGTTGTCCAGTTTCGCCTTTGGTCTTCAATCTTGAGGCAAACATCAGAAATGTGTACAGGCCAGGAATACATGCATGGCCAATTCAGGACTTTGACCAGAACACTTTGCGCTGCAGAAAAAGTTTAAACTGATCAAACTTTTCCTTCACATTGTGTCATTTATCTTGTGGTGAGAGGGGCCATGTTTCTCCATACAAATACGCAAAGTGAATGCATTTCGTTTCCAAATGGGATTCTCATTTTTCTTAATTAACAATGCTAAATATCCACGAGGTGTCGTATTGATGGACCCATTGATCTACCCACACAAAAGGCTGTCGTCAGCTAGCAACCAAAGGACTCCGTAATAGTGCTATTAGTTTCACGAAACAACACTGCAGTGGCCAAAATATTTGTGTTAGAGCAAACAAGAGCAGCTTTTTGCTGATAGCTGAAGGTCAGTGGATGCAGACCCCATCTCCTCCTCCCATTCTCTCCCTGCCTGATGCAGGCTGTGAAGCCCTGAAACACAACTACACTGCAGAATTGTCTGTCATTCACACATGCACACAGAGCATTACACAAACACCAGGGGTGGGTAGGACTCTGAGGATTGTGGTCCCCGGTGTGAGGCCTCTCCAGGGGGTGTGAATCAAGCTGTGGCTGGGAGACACAATGCCAAGGGAGACAGAACACAAAAAGCGAGACAAACAGAGAGATAGCACGAGAGAAAGAGAGTGAGTGAGAAAGAAAGAAAGAAAGAGAGGCACAGAATAGTGTCAGAGTGGATTAAAAATGCATGGCTCTGCTCTAGCTGGCGTAACAATGAGTGTCCTCATTCGCTGCCTGTCACCTCTGGGAGCTCATGGGACAGAGTGGAGAAATGAGAGAAGGAAAGGACTAAGGCCAAAAAGAGAGGGCACCAGCAGTTCACAGCAGGGAGCCACAAAGGAGGGAAGAGGCAGACGGGAACTACAGGTGAACTGTGATTCAAAGAAGTTCAAGGTGGGAGGGGAGATATTGAAGTTCTGTTTAATGGCGTGATGGCTGACAAATAATGACCACTATGGCTTACTTGACCCCTCTCTCTCACGCTCGATCTCTCTCCCCCGCCTCACACACAAACATACTCAGTTTATTGGAGAACAGTGGCATCAACTGTGCTTTCCCTATGAAACTATATGAAAGTTTGGACGAGCATGAGCCCACAACTAACATGGATCAGTTGAAGCAAAGCTGACTCGCCACCTGCACTCAACAATGACTTGGTTAAACACCATGATCCTCAACACAGCAGAGCAAATGCCACCTTCTGCAATAATCCGTATGGTGTCAGCACGTTGCAGAGAAAGCTGACGCCAAGAAGAAAAAGCGGTGGCAGATGACCGTCATTTAGGAGGCTCTCCTCAGCAACCTTGATTATGAGGAGGATGTGTGTTGGGTGATACCCTACATTCAGCAACAGAGGAAAAGAAAACGTGGCTCATGAGTTGCACACATTCTAACTAGCATATGGAGAAGAACTGAGGCTGTGTCCACACGGAACAGCATTAGGCTGAACATTTGATGGAGGAATGTGAGCAGATGACACTACTTGTCTGGGTAGTTACAATGCTCGGGTGAGGCTGGGACATTGACACCCTTTGCCATAATGCATTTCCTCACTACACTGCCTATCCTTATACTTTATCCCAACCCTAATCACACACTCTTTGTACTTATGAGAAAAAAGTATTGAAATATGTGTCCACACAAGTAAATAAAGACGTGTGATGTGTGAACGTGTGAACAACATCTGGGATTAGCAAATACTACAGTCCATGTCCAGTGGGTCCTAACCTCTTAGAGTGAACTAATTTCACAGAGGGCAGATTGTGTTGAGACTAAAAAAACTCTCAAATCCTACATTACACATCATATTTATCTGGGATATAACAAATTTGGTAACATACAGCAAGAGAGAGGGCAATGGGAGTTATGAATTTGTATGCACATGCGCATGTGTGTGTGTAGTCAGGCTTTTAATAGGATATGTATGTGCAAAGTAAATAAAGGTTGCTAGATCAGACACAGGAACCACAAAAATAAAAATAAGGTCAAGTATGCTGAACATTGTAGTGTATTACACGACACACCTTCTCTTGTTGAGTTAAGCTCTCTGAAAGGCAACAATATCACAGAGACACACAGTGCTCTGAAAAAACAGCTGCTTCCTTCTTCATAATTATTAGTTTTTCACTTTATTATTACTTCTCAACTTTTTTTCACCAGCTGACTTTGTTATACAAATTAAATTCAAACTGTAACTTGTGGTTCTTCTTTAGGAATGTTGTGCTATTATTTTGAATAACCAACACATTTTTATCTTTTATTAACATTTATAATAATACTAATAATAGCAATAATAATGACAATAATAACTAAGTAATATTTTATTATCATTATTAGTATTTATCTTTATTATTATTGTTAATGATATTTAATAATGTTTAATAATATGTATTCATATTTTAATAGATCTTCAGAGCCTGAAGAACGACAAGTTTAGTTTCACATGCTTCTGGTACTTGCTTCCTGGTGTTGTATGTTCTACAACCTCGGCAATATTGATCCAAATATTTTTACACTGAATGGCAAAATACAGTATATGGCTCGATCCTATAAAGTAATTACAAAAAAAAAACTATGTGACACGTTTATATTATTTTTTTATATTTCCTATATTTATTTTACTAATTTACACATTTGGCACATATATATATATATATATATTTAAAGCTGCTTTGCTGAAATGTCTAAAATTATTGAAATGAAAATAAGTTACTTATACATCTACATTACATATTACACTATATCAAATACATATTATAGTAATAATTGTAATATATTATATATTATAATAATATTTTTGTCTGCTAAAGCTTAAATTTTTATGTAATAGCTAATGCAAGAGAAATATATGTAGTATGCCTTTAAATATATTATAGGTAGTCTGTTGTCATGCAGAAATTTATCCGTTTCCTAACACTTTCATTTTGCCTGTCAAAAAAAATGGCATGCCATAAAAATCTGTAGCCTATATGCAAATAAGAATCTCACCAGTTCCATCGTCTGTAATGAGTCTAGCTGTCTGGCATAGTCAATCAAGCTCATCTCTCGTAATGGGGTTCAATGTCACCTTTAGGATACCGAGTCTTTACAATAAGCCAGGAGCATAAAAGGAGTAGACTATCTCAACAAACATCAACTTCCTTTTCCTGAAAACTTACACGTCCGTCCATGGACTAGAAACATTTTTATTTACTTTATATTTTGGTAACAGAGTGGTGGTAATTATCTTACTTACAGTACATTTATTTATTTGTTATACAACATGTTATCATGTTAGTAGGGAGGGTTTGTTTAGTCACAATCTTGATCCAATACCTAAAACGTAATTGTCATAATTTATGTAAAGCTAATATATATAATTTTCAATATATTCCCTACAATATATTCTAATGAGAAATTGCGGTGATGAAATGCTGCATGTAGTGGCAGACTATGATAGACAGCAGCACAGCATGCAAGAGTCTTTTTTTAAACTATTTAAGCCAATGCTAATCCTTCTTAATATACCCAAATTGATGCCAGTACTGATTCTCCAGATTGAAGGAAAATATTGCTTCTTTGACTCCACATAAAATGATTTTTAAATTCAAATTTTATATTTAAGATTAGTCAGCTTTCAAGCTCGCATAAGTAAAACTACCCTAAAGTCATACATTTTTCATGTAGCAAAACTTTTTTAAATTATTGTCTTATGTTCAAATAAATGTTTCAATCAAAATAAGTTAACATGGTCATAAGCCATAAGATAAGCCACATAAAGCATAGTCTTGTAGACTGTAAATAGATACAGTATATAGTGTATATAGTGATGATGATGCAGAAGGTCAAACATTTTGGATGTTACTGTGCCCCATGCATTTTACTTAACATTTGCTTTCTCCATAAAACACACATTTAGAATAGTAACATCCCGTAGCTGGGATCACCCAAACCTGAACTATGATGTGTGGTCAAATGCAGGGAATGCAGTTTAGGCTAGCTATACTGACAAAGTGTTAACAGGAGGAGTTCTTTCCGTCTGTACCTCAAACTAATAGTTTCTTTCATTCCTGCAAACACTCATCACTCTGTGTGGATATATAGTTATTTGTCAACCGTGACACTTAGAGATTTGTAACCTTGGGGAGAGAGGGAGAGAGAGAGAAGCATAAAGACTGGCAGATTTGGACACTAATCAAATCAAAAGCAAAGACTTAAACACAGATATACATACACATGCCACCATGTCTTCTTGTGAACCGTACATTTGAGCCTAAACACATATTGATTCCTTCAGCTGACTCACTGAGCAAAGCACTGAACTAGAGATAACAAATGTTTGGCTGAACAGTCAGTAAGGTTGCTATGCCGATCAGAAGCCACAAGCACATGGATGTTTGAAAAGACAAGCAGGACAGGAAGACAAGAGGGTGAAGGTGATTGTAAAGGAAGCAGCAGGAGGAGTTAAGGTGAAAAAAGGAGATGTGAATGATTAACAATGCTAGTTCTATTTGGATGTTTAAAAAATGGGGGAGAGCTCTGAGGCAGAGCTGAAAACAAAGCAAAGGACAGCAGGAGTCTCTTTCTCAGTCATCTTAACTATTCTTTAGAGCAGAGTAACTTATTGTATAAGAGATGGTATTAAAGAATATCAGTCCCAGCCACCTTCCCTCAACCATGTTTCTGACATGTGAGCACATTTGCTTTTATTAATAACACGGTACAAACACCATTTCTTTAAAATGGGATGGACCAAGAACATTGTGAGACATACTGCATAACTTCTGACTTCTAGGTTTAGAAGCATGAAAAATCAACATTAAAGAAAGAGTGAAACGTGTTTCCATCAATCTGTAGCTTCCATGATGATCATGGAGTTGCCTTAAAGTTGATGGACTAAAATATATTATTTAACAGCAACTTCTAATGTGCCCTAAGGAATAATGCATACTATAATTAACAGCATGCATTTTTGAGTCCCAAAGCTGTGCCTCTTGACATCAGGGTCAGTGCTTGTACCTGCAGATGTTTCATTAACCTCTGATCACTTAAGTGTGCCAGGCATAAAAGAGAGACATTAGCCACGGTCAAGGTTGTTCTTAAACATACTGTAGGAACAGTATGTGTGCATCAAAGATAAAATGTACCTTCTTTCTTCACAATATGTTTTTGAATATTCTAATTGACGTATTTCTTCGTTGTCTTTTCAGAATGAATGGATGCATTCACCTGTGTAAGAGCTAATGAGGGGAACGGGCAGACCAGTACAAAGACCTCCTAACTTTGGCCTGGTATAGAAGATTCTTTAGGAGGGGTGAGTGGGCATGAATAAGTGCAGCATTAATCCTACAGCCTGCTGACAATAACAGTTGGCATGTCTTGTGTGTCCCTTGCTTTGCCAACTGGATTACACACACACACACACGCGCACAAACACCAATGTCCCTCACTAATAATAGTACAATATTCAACAATTCTTTCCTCCACTGGGTTTCCTGACTCCTTTCACTTTTTGTTCCTTTCCCTTTCTTGGGCAATCTCTCAGTTCCTCATATCTATTCCATTTTCTGGTCATATCAAAGAGGCATGGGTGAGGGCCATTTCAGAAAATGAACAACAGACAAAGCAAAGGCAGCAGTGAAGGAGCAATGTAATTGCCCAACAACAAAAGGGGTTTGTGTTTGGTTTTAATGACACCGGGGCTTCTAAGGAACATAATTAAGGTGGTGTCACCTCGTTTTTAACACTTAATTGCGACAGACTGGCACAATACTGCACAAACAATTGTGGAGGAGGTGGTTATCTCTTACAACTGGGTACAGCAGAATTGCAAGCTGTAGCTGAGTTAAAAAGCGTTAATGTTTTACACCACAACCTAAATGTGCTCATGTATTTCTCATTCCTTTGACCTAAAAGATCATTTCTGCAAATAGATATTGACTACTAGAGTTCAAATTCAGTTCAACGTTATTTTTATAGCATTGAATCACAACAAAAGTCATCTCAAGTCACTTTACATTGTATGGTTAAAACTTTATCTCAAATGAATAGAAAAATAAATGATTAGGTCTTCTGCTCACTTTTTGTACATGCACCATTTTTTAGCCCTGTTAAATACCATTTTAAAGGCTCTTTACACAATATTTTCACTGTCGTATACAAGGCTTAAGAAGATTAAAGTACCTGGAGGCTGAGGTAAGTTTCTCTCTCTTCAAGGCCACAGTACAAAAGAGAAATAAACTGTATGGCAGATGTCGGACATCACTTTCTGGCACTAACAAATCAGAGTATGGAGTATGCTAAACAGCACGAAAGCAGTAGCATGCAGGCCACAAGCAGCATGTGGAGTGTAGACAGTTCCCACTAGGAAGCTCAGTAGGATGATTGTACAGAAAGACCATGACAGATTGGCAAGTGCCTTGTCAAGCACTTCACAGATGATTTCTGTGAAACTTTTTTCATGTAACCAGTACTCAGATTCAGTGTATTAGAGCAGAAACTGTCAAGGTTATACTTCCAAATAATTTATCCCCCTCTCACCCTGCACAACACCCAACATACAGCCTAAAAACCGTGAGTCAGTTATTTGAATAGCGGACAGCAAGCAGGATGAAAGAGAAGATAATGTATAGTGAGAGAAAAGTTTGTCCGCACAATTTCAGCTTTACTTAAAACTAGGAAGGGTGCAGCAAATACGTGTAAGAGTTAGGATGGACAAACAGGAAGAAAACAGGCAAGCCTCCAGACAAAAGTGACTAATATTGGGCTTTGTGTACGTAAGTACTCAGTGATGCACCTGATTAGGTTACAATCAGAACCTATCAGTTGTTAGGTTTGAACTTGAATGAGGTCCCCTTAAAAGTAACAAATGTTTTCTCTCCTCATCTCAAAGCCTTGACGTGTTTTTGGTAACTCAACTTTAAAGCCCACACATCCAAAGCAGCAGTGCAGACAATTACCTTACTTGAAGTCTTTCTCGAGATAGTGACCTTGGACACCAAAGTAAACCTACTGTCAGGCGTCTGTGGCTGATACACATCTCGGGCTGCAATCCAAGGGCGCGAAAGACTTGTTTTGCAACACGGCTTTATCTATATAATATATGCAGCCTTTCAATGTATGTCACTGTGCAATTTGGTAGATATTAGAAGCTATAAAGAGTTTAAAGCTGCTGTTGCACTTAATGCCCTACCTATCAAACATACATTTTATGCAGTTATACTTAATCAGAAATAAAAAGAATGTCACATTATAAGTCGGTCGTTAAGTGTGGCCAACTTAGATGTGTGAATATGGCCTGATTTTCCTGGGAATGGTTGAAGGGAGCATATTAGTATTTTCATCTAAGTATCCCTCTCATTACCGCCCTCCTGTCTGCAGATGCAAGAGAAGTGCAATTAGCTGCATGATCATAGAGATTTGACCTCACCACTATGCACCTTCTCCTCACCTTTTGTCATCTCGACACAGATTCCCAAATGGATGGATTTGTTTGTTTGCTCGTCTTTGTTGTCGGCGGAGATTAGGCCATGAACATTCATTTATGAACAGGTGGTGAGTCACAGGTCAATCAAAAATCAAATCTCTCGTGAGCGATCTCACTAAGTTTCTATGCAGTTTCTCATTGTCTGTTGGCCTGTGTGTCCATGTGAGCAACAGTAAACAGCCAGCTCAATCATAGCGCCAGCCATTCTTTCACAAGCTCTTTCCCACCACTGTATTTCATTTATAACTGCTCAGATAAGTGAGTGAAATAGAGAGACTATAAATGTGACACAACTGACAGGTTGAAGAAAGACAAAGGGAAAGATAGGCAAGTGTGGCCAACAATCATTTACAATCCATATTGATATAGCTCCATCTTAAATCTTTACGACCAGTGACCTCATAAACATAACCCGAAGTAAATTTCTCTTTGGAGAGAAGAAGCAGCCTTTATTAGAGGTGTTTTTTCTCATACGCATGGATGTGAAAAGAGAAGGCGAGAAACTGAGGCGACACTCTTGGAACTTAAACTTCAATTTTCAAATAGCTTTATCTGTGAACAATGTGAGTGATACTGCCTGAAAATCTTTTTCAAATGTATGTACTAATACATGAAGTGGTATAGTTTAATACACTGGTGACCAACTACACAGTCCCTACAACTGGCTGTGTAAGATGAACCCAATGTTATCACCATGCAGTATTACAAACAAGACCTATTCATGTTTCACTGTGACCCTGATGCTTACTAGTTAATGTCAAAAATATTACAAGTCAAACAGTTGCCTGTACAAAACACTCGCTATCCAAGGTAACAGGATTGTGAATTCCTAGAAACATCTGCACTGGTTTTCTAACTCCCAACCTTACATATCTATATGATTGGGAAGCTTGAGGGGACATTATGTAAATAAGTCAATCATTATATGGTTGGTCTCCACAGCTTGTAGTACACGGTAGATCTGACCCTCAGTCACCTTTGTCCGCCCTGTGCCAGCAATTTGCAAGTACGAGGGTGAGTCTGGCCAAGCGTGTCGCAGAGTCAGGGTGAATGCCATTCACCCACACATAAATAAACTGATTAATAAAGTGGCTTCCATTCTGTCTCACATTCCATCAAAATGCAAAGTGATGATTCGGACGTGCCCGAGGGTGCACTTCATATTCCACTTAATTATACTGCCAGAGTTTAGAGCCCCATCTTTTCCCATTGCCTTTCCCTTCCAAACTCACTACACTGCACTATCCTTGACCTACTTCCTCGGTTTCCCTTTAACTTGTTTCTTAAAACAACAGTTGAGACAGGGAGAAAAATATACTCTATTGGATTGACATTGAATTTTTGATGTAACATGTATTACAGAGAAAAGGGTGCACATGTCCTTGTGCTGCAACAGAATCAACTATAGTCCCATAATCACGCACCAAAAGCTGACATGGTTTGGCAGGAGGTTCACAAGCTCATTATTTCCTTTCTGTATCAAAAAGGACACCAGGTCCCATTATTTCATATTATATACATCCAGCTAGCTTACCACACTCTAAATGGGGTTAGAAAAGTGTTTTCTGAGTCAGCTAACAGTGCTTTAAATAGTCACCTATTCAAAGCTAACTTTACTGAATTTACATCACAACTTTAACAATGACTCCTGTGGAACCAGCTCCCAGTTAAAGTTCGGGAGGCAGACACCCTATGTACCTTTAAGATTAGCCTTAAAACCTTCCTTTTTGATAAAGCTTATAGTTAGAGGTGGATCAGGTAACTGAACCATC